>PITA01000365.1:224194-292644 GCA_004023965.1 Spilogale gracilis | reverse complement strand
GAATGGTCTAGTTTCATTCTTCTATATGTAGCTGTCCAATTTTCCCAGCACCATTTATTGAAGAGACTGTCCTTTTTCCACTGGATATTTTTTCCTGCTCTGTCAAAGATGATTTGACCATAGATTTGTGGGTCCATATGTGGGCTCTCCACTCTGTTCCATTGGTCTGTTTCTCTGTTTTTATGCCAGTACCATGCTGTCTTGGTAATCACGGCTTTGTAATAAAGCCTGAAGTCAGGTAATGAGATGCCCCCAGCTTTGCTTTTCTTCTTCAGCAATTCCTTAGCGAAGACCCCGAAACATGGCGGATTTTTATAACATTGGTTACTATTCTTGGTTATTTTTAATGAAGTGAGAAGAACAGAAGAGCTATGTACAGATTAAATAAATACATCAAAGTTATTTAGAGGTTAGCTACATTTCTGTGATGATAATATCTTCTAAAATTAATAAGACACTTCCTAACAGGTTGATATTTGCATGACAACTCCCCTAGATTTGCTATGCACTACTTGGCATTTAATTAATATAAAAAGGAAGGAATATCCTATTTTCACAATTTTCTCAGGGCATTTCAGTACCTCAGAAAAACTAGTGTGACCAAAATATTCAGGGACTATAGCTACTGGGTAAGCTAGAAGCTACAATTAACTGGCCAAAGTCTTCCTCTAGATATATGTCTAATGCATGATTTAACTCTTGGTGTATTGGGATCCTAACATGCCTTCTGAGCTGTAGCAGATATATGTGTTCATTTTCGTTCCCATGATAGAAAGAAGGAAGATTCTGGTTAATAAAATCACCAACTATAAACCAGAGTTTCTAAATCAAGTAATCACCATGTCTTAGCATTTTAACAGTAATTGAAAATTTGGTCATACAGTACATTACAGGTACAAAAGACAATAGTTTATACTATAAAACAAACAAATAAAACCATTCCAATATTTTTCCAGCAGTTTATAAATTTCATTCAGTGGCTTGGTTCAAAGACAGAGTCTTTGTTATGCAGAGAGAAGCCAGTTAACCCTATATGTAAAGGCTGCTATTTAAAAAACTAATTACAAATAGATAGTTGTCCATTAGTCTTAAGGGTTATGTTGTGGGTTTGATATTTGAAAAGTCTTAATTCAGTGCTTCGAAAATAATTTATCAGTTATTAAACACAAATGATGTTTGCCTACTAAATGTAAGATACCTGGGTGGGTAGGAACTAAGAATGGAGAAACAAATTATAAAAGATGGATATGTTCAAGTATCTCACAATTCCCAGGGAAATGGGGGGGAAAAGGCAAAAATAGTAACATATGTACCAAGTAAAATATGATAAATCCTCTAAAATAGGTAATAATCAATGTAGAAAACAAAAAAATATACCCTGTTTCTGAGCCAAAATAAAGCTAGAAAATGGACACATAATAACACTTAAAGAACAATAGGAATTAACCCACTCTATAATGGAAAGAAAGTTTAGGGATCATTTAGTCTAAACATCCTATTTTTCAGGAAAGAAAAAAAAAACATGGTTTCACAAGTTTAAATGAACTATACAAACTCACACCAAGTTTAATGTTTAATAGACTGAAATGTTTTAAAAACTTTCTTTCATCAAGAAAATCTGTATATTTTAAAGAGTCCTACATAGCTTCATCTTCCCAAAAAACAATTTTTGATCACTTTGCAAAGCAAAAGCAATATTCTTGGACTGAGCCTGGGTGGCTCAGTCATTAAGCGTCTTCAGTTAAGTTCATGATCCTGGAGTCCGAGGATGGAGCGCTACATCAGGCTCCCTGCTCAGCAAGTAGTCAGCTTCTCCCTCTCTTGCTCCCCAACCTTGTGTTCCTTCTCTAGCTGTGTTTCTCTCTGTCAAATAAATAAAATCTTTAAAAAAAAAACAAACAGTATTCTCAATAACATTCTTTTTATCTGATAAATTTGAGAGGATTTCATCATGTACCCAGTTAATAATTTCTAGAAGTATATAGCACTAGGAGCATGTCTACATAGAACTAACATGGAAAGGGGCGCCTGGGTGGCTCAGTTGGTTAAGCTACTGCCTTTGGCTCAGGTCAGGATCCTGGAGACTCAGGATCGAACCCCACATCGGGCTCCTTGATCAGTGGGAAGCCTGCTTCTCCCTTTCTTACTCCCCCTGCTTGTGTTCCCACTCTCACTGTGTTTCTCTCTGTCAAATAAATAAATAAAATCTTTAAAAAAGAACTAACATGGGAAGCAGAAGCAATGCGATGCATAGTGCTATAGCAAAATAGCTTCAGTTTCTATATCTACTGAAATGTCCCTGTTCCATGTTTTGGCTGAGAGTAGGGTGGTGAACCTGATCACATGATATGTTCTTGTTCTTCCTTCTAGTCACCTTCCTCAATGTTTATCTCTACTATTTCTTTTTATTTTCAGTTATATGGACTATATTTGGTCTGGATCTTCTATTTAAACTTTAGTATTAGCTCTTTGAGTTTTTCAGGAAAATAATACTGCTATAATTTGTGTTAGAATTGTGATAATTTTACCAAATAATATGTGGAGAATTAGAATTAGAAAGTTTTGTTCACCAAGGTATCTCAATACCTAGGAAGAGAACCTGACACTCAGTTGACATTTAATAAATAGTTGTTGGATCAGTGGATGAATCTTTATGCTATCACTTTTTCTTACCCATGAACATACCAAATCTTTTCATTTACTTAGGGAAATTTTATATATTTAATTATAATTACATATAAAAGGACATAAAAACATGTTTTCAGATTGCTAAACTCTTTTTCATCTTCATATTCTACTTCCCTTGATCTACTCCTTGTAAGATATAGCCGTATATCTATTCTTCTAGCAACTGTCAGTACATGTTATCTAGGTTCTGTAGCTATTTTGAGATATAGTCTCTCTTTTATTTCTTAAGCAATACAGCTTTTTCGCCATTGAAGTTATCTTCTGACATAGCTAGCCATTGGTATAGTAATGAGGAAGGAGGTGGAGGTATATCAAGACGGGAGGAGTGTGAGTTGTCTTATAAGGCAGAGGGCTCTGTATCATATTTAGGTAAAAAGTGGCTTTAACAGGGAAGAGTGGAATAATTCTGAATGTCCAGAGGTTTTAGGTAAATCTTGGGATTCAAGATTTCCAAATGTGTTGGGCCAAATATTCCTATCCCTGATCTCATGGAGACAACTGAAATTCTTAGGAGTTTAAAAATTCAACTTTGGCTGAGTTCTTACTCTTATAATTAAGTCCTGGCCCTGGTCATCATATTTGCCTGCCTTTGAGATTCAGATGATGAGCTTGTATTGATATGATTCCAAAGAGGCTATTCAACTTTCACATTTAAGTTTTTATTAGTGACTATTCTTCCTCATCATTTTTGGGGTCATTTTCCAAATCATCAATTGCTCCAAAATAAGTGTTACATTTCATATTCCTGATAATTATCACTTCCCCAAACTTCATAAATTCCTGATACATTGCACACACTGGTCTATCCATCTACATGCGAACCCCACCTCTGATAAAACGTTCACAGTTGTAATACTGGTATATGCCAGAGCTATCTGTCTTCATCCATTATCCTTTACCTATTATGTGGTACTTCAAGCCAGGTGATAAGCAAATGTTCCAGCCCCCAAATCCTGTTTTATGGTCTGCTGTCTCAGACCATTTCTAGAGCAAAATATTCTAAGTCAGAGTCTCCAAATGCATAAGTTTAGCTAGATATCTGGTTTTCAAAAGTTAATGAGAAGAGTTTTGGGGACCAACATTTGTGGGAGAATAAAGAAAAAGGAGAAAATAAAATTTGGAATGTGGCAACAGATATCCCACTGTTCCTAGAAGAGCTCTGATGCTGCGATGATAATAAAGCCTCCCAAAATTCATACTGAAGCCTTAACCCACAGTACCTCAGAGGATCACCTTATTTGGAAATGGATTATTTCAGATATAATTAGTTAAGATGGGCCAAACTGGGTAACATGAACTCCTAATTTAATATGACCCAAGTCCTTATGAAAAGTGGAAATTTGGATATAAAAAACATACAGGGAAAATGTTATGGGAGGATGAAGTTAGAGATCAGAATGATGCAGCAAAAGCTAACAGACACCAGAAAATTTCATCAGTCACCAAAGCCTAGGAGGGAGACCTGGAACAGCTCTGTCCCTCACAACCCTCAGAAATAATCTATCCTACCCTGCTACCCTGCTGCCATTTAGATTTCATACTTTTAGACTCCAGAACAGTGAGACAATAAATTTCTTTTTTTTTTTTTTTTAAGATTTTATTTATTTGACAGAGAGAAACACAGCGAGAGAGGGAATACAAGCAGGGGGAGTGAGAGAGGGAGAAGCAGGCCTCCTGCCGAGCAGGGCACCCGATGTGGGGCCTGATCCCGGGTCTCCGGGATCATGACCTGAGCCGAAGACAGTTGCTTAACCAACTGAGCCACCCAGGCGCCACCAAGAGACAATAAATTTCTAACACCCAGTTTGTGGCATTTTGTTATAACAGCCTTAGAAAACTAATACAGATTTTTTTCCAGAGTTGTCTTAAATTGGCACTCTAGGTCTAGATATTTGTATCTTTGTATCAACCGGTCTGTTGATATGAACTGGGGGAGGAAAACCATAACCTGGGGTAATGGCTTTATTCATCTAAAGCAACTCCCAGAAGTGGATTCATCTAAGAGCTGTTGAGGGACAACATTCTTTATACTCAGAAAAATTAGTCCTTTAGTTTTAAGACAAGGATTATGAAATACGGAACAACGAGACCTGGGTGTCATTTCAGGGCATCTGTGACATCTGACTAAGGAATTAATTCCATTGTCAGAAAAGTGAGTATTCATTATTGCCAAGTAGCATTATATAGTTTAGGCTCTGGACAGGTGACTAAAGGTTGTTTATTTGTTTTAAACTTTCCCAATCTGAATGAAAGTATTATGTTATCAATGATATTGGGTCCACTAAAATACATATTTCAACATTCAGGCATTTGTTGCTGGATTGTAAAGAGCCACATCTGGGGCTTTGAAAGAAAAGACAAAGTGATAAGAGGTGGCACAAAACTAAATCAGAGAAGAGGATAGGAGCAGATAGTGAGGGCTGTTTTCAGTCGTGTGATAGATTTGGTTGACGAGTGGTTTTGCTGGACTTTGAGAAGACTGATTTGACCACACTGGTCTGAAGAGATTAGAGACACAGATGGTAGGGAACCTCCCAACAGAGCTACTGTGGGCTTCCAGATGTGAAATAATATAGAATTGGCTTTTGTAATAAAAATGAAGATGATGTGTTATGGTCAAATTCAGGATAATCTTAAAGTGTTAAATCTATAGGAGGTGGAAATACCCTGGATATGGGTGGCAAAGGTCAGGGAGAGCAGTCGCTGGATGGTGGTGGATGGTGATACTACACACTAGGATGGTGCCATTAGAGGAGGGCCATGTAATCGTGTGTGTGCATGCTTGATGAAAGAAACATTGCGGAAAATATGTGTTTTTCACAAGGGCATGTTTCGTTAAACAGGCCCCTAAGACATGCAAAAGAAATTTTTAACATAATAGTTTGAGATAAGATTCATAATTTGGAGGGAATGTCTCAGCTAGAGGCACAGATTTTTAGCCATCTCTATGTATGTGCATTTAAATATATAACCATGGATGAGATTGCTTGAGGAGGGAATGCAAAGTGAAAAAGAAGCAAGCTAATCAGCAAAACTATGGTGCTTCAAAATTTAACAGCTGGAATAAGGAAGATGAAACTGTAACAAACACTGAAAAGAAATTGGCCAGAGATGCTAGAAGCACCGAGGTGACACGCAGTCACTTTTGCAGAGAGAAGAAAATTTCTTCAAGAGAGGAGAGGAGTGGTCTGTGAAGTCAGACTTTGTTACGATGTCAAGGTGGGTGAAAATGGGGGAAAAAAAGTGTTTCTTTGATTTAACATGAAAGTTGTGTGCAGCTTTCACAAGAACTGTTTCAGCAGAACGATTTGAGAAATCCTGCATCGGGCTAAAGAAAAAGTGAAAGGGAAAGCAATGGAGGCAGCAATTTTAGGAGACATTTTTCAGAAATATGCATGAGAATGAGAAGATAAAAAGGATAATGGTTGAAGAGGTGGAGGGTAACATTCAATAAAGAGTTGCGTGTGTGTATATGTGTGTGCGTGTGTGTGTGTGTGTGTGTGTGTGTGTGTGTGTGTACGTTAGATAATTGTGAACATGTTTAAAACCTAAGGGAAGGATTTTCTTGGGAGGAAATCTGTATTCTAGCCATGTGGGGGGTGTGTGTGTGTGTGTGTGTGTGTGTGTGTGTGTGTGATAGACTAGGTTTGAGAAGCAGAAAACATTTCTTGCTTTGGTTTACTCAGCAACCCTTCTTTCCTTTTTTATGGTAATAATAATACCCTGCACTGTTGGCAGAATGGCCATCCCTTTTATCATGTGTTTCCAATATTGCTTGACTAATCAAAGCATCCTAATTCATGAACATATTAATCCAAGAAATTGGAGTCTATTTTTTTTGTTTGTTTGTTTTGCTTTGTTTTGTTTTTTGAAGGGGACGTTATATGTGTATGTTGTGAGGAGGAATTTTCTATTTCTTTGGGTTGTTCAGTGGAATAATGCCAGCCTGGCCTGAGGGACCCCTGATAACTGCCCAAAGGCACAAACAAGTGGGTGATTGGGAGATCAAATTTAGCCTAACCACTGCTTGGCAAGCCTCAAGCCTTAACACAAGGATGCTTCCACCAGAGAGAGTTATGCCTTTCTATGATGGATCATGATACACCTTATATGGCTAGGTCTATTTTGTTTACCTACACGAAAAAATTTTCTATTTTACATAGAAGTTCCTTGTAGGCCAGTCACTGGTGGCCTTTCCTCCAGCTATCTCTGGTCATTTCCTTGGATTTTACACATAAGCCTACAAAAAATTTTGTATTGGGTCTATGCAGAATAAGAAGGAAATATGATTGAGAACACAGAGAAAGAAAAGATTACAAAGAGAGAGAGGGAAGAGGGCAAGAGAACTGAACTAATATTTTGTGTCCTTCTCAGTTGTGAAACCCATACCACGTATAGACTTCCCAGTTATAACAACTAATTTCCTTTTAAAGGAAATTTTAGATACTAGTTTGACCTGGGATTTTGCCATTTTTCAACTCAAACATTCTGATTAATATACTGCTTATTTTGTAACTAAAAAATTGCCATATATTCCTTGATCCAGGAAGTCACTTCCTGAATAGTGTGTGGCAAAACTATGTAGCATGAAAATCAAAATCACCTATATCTTTATCTTATATCTGGAAACATGATTCCTCATTTTGCTGGCCTCATGAATTTGCTATATGCCACATAGAGTATAGACTTCTTTCATTCATTCAAGATAAAGATCTTCCTGATAGTTACATGGTTGCCACAGTAACCTGTCTTCTTATCTGTGGCCTCTTTGTATTCATAACTCCGTCTGTTCATAACAGGAGTCACTTCAAATCCCCCGTAAATCAAATGTTTCTCAATCTCCAGGTTCAATCCTGGCATTACTGATGGTGCAACATAGGAACTGTTGGTCAGTAGCTGTGTTAAGATGAGCTGCATCGGGTGCCTGGGTGGCTCAGTTGGTTAAGCGGCTGCCTTCAGCTCAAGTCATGATCCCGGCTTACCGGGATAAAGCCCTGCACCAGGCTCTGCTCAATGGGAGGCCTGCTTCTCTCTCTCTCACTCCCCCTGCTTGTGTTCCCTCTCTCGCTGTGTTTACATCTGTCAAATAAATAGAATCTTTAAAAAACAAACAAAAAAAAAGATGAACTGCATCAGCCACATGATGTCCTGGAGAAGAAATTGTGGGAGGTACTTCAACACTATTAATTCCATTCTTTCTTTCTTTCTTTTTTTTTTTTTTAAGATTTTATTTATTTAATTGACAGAGTGAAACACAGCGAGAGAGGGAACACAAGCAGAGGGATTGAGAGGGAGAAGCAGGCTTCCCGCCAAACAGGGAGCCCGATGCGGGGCTCGATCCCGGGTCTCCGGGATCATGACCTGAGCCGAAGGCAGTCGTTCAACCAACTGAGCCACCCAGGCACCCCTCTTTATTTCTTGACCAGGGATTTGATTACTATCACACTACCAATAAGGGTGTAGGTAAGATAGTTTCTCCCAGGCTGTCTCTTCTGGTTTCCATGACATGAGATTTTTCTAAGCACTCCTAGCATCTAGCCACATTTCCACATGCTGTACCTCACAAGGAAAGGTGGAACTTTGGGGTTTGGAAGACTGAGGCCCAAGGAAACCACATTTTCTTCTTACTCTATCATGCTAAAAGTCTTCTTTGGAGTGGTCCCCTATGCAGAGAGCCTATAATTAATCACATGATTAAATAAATAGGACTCTTTAATTTCTGTGTTTCAATATTAAGATCCTACTTTAAGCTTAACATCCATCCCAGGTTCTCTTAGGAATAAAGTAATCTGCTTGACTCCTGTCTCAATTAATACTGAATATAAATAGAGAGAAGGAATGCTATATTTGACCCCCCCCACCCAATTCTAAATAGATTCTCATCATACTTTCTAAGCCTTAATCCTTGACTTTGAAGTCTGCATTCCTGCATCAGATTGTTTGTCATCATATTCCTACACTCTGCCAGAGTCCTGGTGCCATAACTAGGGTTTTTGATGCTTTTCCAGAGCTTAGCTCCTTGTATCTTTACTACATCTTCTTGTGCTAGCTTCTGTCCAGTTATAAGATTGTTTGGTACTTAACTATGGCCTTTTTCTTGGCAATATTGCTTTTGACATATGTGGCAACATTTCTTTCTTTTTTTAAATTTAAATTCAATTAACCAACCTACAGTACAACATTAGTTTCAGATGTAGAGTTCATTAATTCATCAGTACTCATTACATGATGGGCCCTCCTTAATACCCATCACCCAGTTACCTCTTCCTACCCACTTCCCTTCCAGCTACCCTCAGTTTGTTTTCTATAGTTAAGAGTCTCTCACTGTTTTTTTCCCTCTCTGATTTCTTTCCATTCTCTTTTTCCTCCCTTCCCTTGTGATCCTCTGTGCTGTCTCTTAAATTCCATATATGAGTGAGATCATATGATAATTGTCTTTCTCTGATTGACTTATTTCTTTTAGCATAATACCCTCTAGTTCCATCTATATCCATGTGAGTAGTAAGTCTCCATTTTTTCTGATGGCTGAGTAATATTCCATGGTATATATGAGCCATATCTTTATCCATTCATCTGTCTATGGACATCTTGACTTTTCCTATAGTTCGGCTTTTGTGGACATTGCTATTATACACATTGGGGTACATGTGCCCCTCTTGATCATTACATTTGAATCTTTGGAGTAAATACCCAGTAGTACAATTGCGGGGTCATAGGGTAGCTCTATTTTAACTCCTGGAAGAACCTCCAAACTGGTTTCCACAGTGGCTGCATCAGCTTGCATTCTCACTAACAGTATAAGAGTTCCCTCTTCTCTGCATCCTCATCAGTATCTGTTGTTTCCTGACTTGTTAATTTTAGCCATTATGACAGGTGTCATGTGTATCTCATTATTTTTTTTTAATTTCCCTGATATTAAGTAATGTAGAACATTTCTTCATGTCTCTGTTGGCCATCTGGATGTCTTCTTTAGATGAATGTGTGACAACATTTTTTGACCTTCCAGTAACTCTTTCTCAGTCTCCTTGTCTAGGTCCTCTTTTTTCATCAACCTCTAAATAGTAGAATTCCTCACTGCTGTGTTTTGAGATTTCCTCTCACTTTGGATTTCTTTCTTAGATTATTTAAATGCTATCTTTCTAAGACTAAACACTAAATGTTTATCCCAGAGAAGACCTCTTCTTTGAGTGCCATACTTTTACATCCACCTTTCTAATTTACATCTAGAGTGGAATGACTTTCAATAATTTTAAATTTAAACACATCCAAAATGAACTCTTAATTTCCTTTCCATGCAAATTAATTGCACTCTCTGTTTTTCTCACCTACTCAAATATCATTAGCATTCACCTTAAAAGGAACTTTGGGGGTCATTCTTAACACTGCCTTCTCCTTCATATCTTAATTGCCTCAATCTTTAAATTCCATAATTATCTCAAATAATTTCTCATAGTCATCCACTTTTTTTTTCCTTGTTACTGCTATGCAGAGACCAAGGAAATTGTTTCTCACCAGAACACCAAAATAACCTTCAACCTGGTCTGCATTGCTTCAAGTTTGTGAAGCCACTTCAACAGTTTTCTAATTGCCCTTATGACAATATCTAAGCTTTTATATATGGCTTACAAGGCCTATAAGACATGATCTAGCATATCTATCTCTTACTTCATTTTGAAACAATCATATCCTGCAACACCCTCTAAATACAATATCCCTGTTTTTTGTTTTGCTTTTTGTTCTGTTTTAAGATTTTTTTTTTTTTTTTTTTAATAATCTCTACAACCAACAGAGGGCTGGAACTTACAACCTTGAGATCAAGAGTCACATGCTCCACCACTGAGTCAGCCAGGTGCCCCCACATGATTTCTCTTTTAATTCTCAAAATAAGGAAGCTCTTTTTTGGGTTGATCTTTTGTATTTATAGTTCAGTCTCCCTGGAAATAATTCCCCCTTTTTAATTCTCAGTTATTACCTAAAATAGCAGTTCTTCCAAGGGGCTTTTCCATAGTATTCACCAAATAAAGACACTGTGTAATGTTCTCTTATTGGAATTTTTTCCTACATTTTTATTACCATAATATCTAATGACATATTTTTCTTTTGTTTATTAGTTTACTTCTTCAACTGTTATGTTGTAAACTTCAAGTTAGGGTTGAATCTGCCTTGCTGATCAGTACAAGCTCTGTTACAGCTCAGTGTTTGGCACAAAATAGGCTCTCAAAAAAGTATTTGTTGAATGAATTAACAAATGTATTCAAGAGTGAAGACTAAGTAACTGTCATGAAAATACTTAAATGGGTTTATGTGTGTGTGAGTATAAAAAAAAGATTATTGTGGGGCACCTGGGTGGCTCATTCGTTAAGTGTCTGCCTTTGGCTCAGGTCATGATCCCAGAGTCCTGAGATCAAGCCCCACATCGGGCTCCCTGCTCGGTGGGAAGCCTGCTTCTCCCTCTCTCACTCCCCCTGCTTGTGTTCCCTCTCTGGCTGTGCTTCTCTCTGTCAAATAAATAAAAAAGAAATCTTTAAAAAATTTAAAAAAATACAAATTATCCTGAAAACTCTCCAAATGATTATATCTAGCAGCCAACTTGCTTAGCAATTTAAGTTCTTATACTAGTTAGGCTATTTTTAGTACACAGAAACCTCATGAGTACTGGGTTAGATATTCCATTAGATACTAGTTGATATTCTACAAGGCATAGAACCATCCAGATTCAACCATTAATAACCAACACTTTGAAATGCTTTGGCTTACTGCAGATGACCCAACATGCCTCTAAAATGAAGACTACCATTTTACTACCCTACAATGGTACAGAGTAGATTGTAAAAATGAAGAACTAGGGAATGGATGACATACAGCTACTATGTTGATTTGTGTATTTTGCTTCCTTTTAAATTTGTTTAAATATTGTTGGTTATTACATTCTCAAAAACTACTTCTCACCTCAGTTCATCAAAAAAATATTTATTTGGCTTAGTGAAGCTTTTTCCTAAGATATAAATATAGGTTTAGGGGTATGTGGGTGGCTGAGTTATTAAGCATCTGCCTTCGGTTCAGGTCATGATCCCAGAGTTCCAGGATCAAGCCCCACATGGGAATCCCTGCTTGTCCGGGGGCCTGCTTCTCCCTCTCTCACTCCCCTTGTTTGTGTTCCCTCTCTAGCTGTGTTTCTGTCAAATAAATAAGTAAATAAAATATTTGAAAAAAATTTAAAAAACATTATTTAAAAATATATAAATATAGGTTTTATTGAGGGTTAGGTATCTTTGTACACTTGGCTTTTTGTGGGATGAGCAAGCAGAGAGGAAGACAGATGAGAGAGAAGAAGGGAAAAAAAAAACAGCCTCAAACAAGGAGGAGAAACACAGGTAAACCTTAGCCTCCACTGTCACGCTTTCCATGGTTTGTTTCTTTTCATGCCTGTCACTATGTTTCCTTTCCTAAGGTCACATCGATACTTGTCCCTCCAAAATAAAACTCTTTTAAAAGAAGATTAATTGATTACATAAATGACACCTATTATGATTGCATTCCTAAAATTCCTTTGCTTATGAAAATTTAACTTCAAAAAAATCTTTAAAAATATTTTTATTTCTCATTATAGAATCATAGAAGATTTTCCTGGCAATATTAATTTCACTTTGTTTTTCAAGCTTTCTGTAACTTTTTTTTAAGCTTTCTGTAACTTAATGAGAAAAGTCTTGTGATTTGAACAGTGAAATCCTACATGATTCTTTAAAATAAAGTCATTGATTCAAGAAGACTTCAAAGATGAGTGGGTAAAGACACAAATTAATTTAGTAGATGAGCTATCAAAAGGGTGATTGTGAGCTAGTTAATGACACTTCTTGAGATGACTACAAGATATATCCAATAACCAGGGGTTCACTGGAAACAGAGACAACAGGATCTTTGTCATGACTTTGATAATGACGAAAGAGGGTGAATGGTCACGTTTATCTTAACATACTCATTTCGAATAGCTAATACCAAAGCTAAGTCACTGTTAATCAAATACATGGCAATTCTTTTTGATTAGCTATTGCTGGTTTTTTATAAGGGAAAATACATCCCCTTGCTACTGTTGAATTAATTGCTTTTTACAAGAGGTACTCTTTCTTTGTCATTTTGCATAAAATTGGACTTAACCTCATGATTTAAATTTATTTAAAATATGGATTAAATATGTATAAATGTGTGCAAAATGTATGCATATATTCAAAACATATTTAAAATTTACAAGAGATCTCTGCTGATAATTTCAATAAAAGTTTTAGAATATAATGTATTTAATTTCAACTATCTACTATTCAAACCAGTGAATTACCTATTTGATTAATACTTAAAAAATTTAACACCAATGTGTTTTTGAACTATTATGAATTATGATGAGCATCCGGTTGGCATATTACTTTCAGCTAATAGGATACTTTCTATTCCCATTATGAGGCAACTAAAAAAAAGAAAACCTCTTATTTCTTTTCAAATCTTTCTTTCAGTTGTTCCAAAGTATTATTAAATTACTACCTAGCTTTGGATAATATAGCATGAGTAGACTAAATGAAAGAAATTTGTGAGCTTGTAGATTTAATTTTTCATGATGTTTTATAAACCTGATTATCTTTCTTTTTTCTGCACTGAACTAGATGATAAATTTTTCTTTTGCTTCCATGTGGATATCACTTAAATGCACAGTAGTACTAATCTTTAAATGTTTATGTCTGTAATGAGAACAGAAATTACCTCAATTTTCATTGTTGAGCATAGGCAAAGAATGGGCAAAGGAAGTTTGAATTTGATGCAGTTTGGCCATGCTTTTGGCTTTATCCTCCATTTTATTCTCCCCTGCTCACATCCTGCACTCTCTTCTAGGGAGCAACAGATTAATCACTTTTCTCACTATGCACCTCCTTGATTTCCATGTTCTCAAAGCTAAGTAGGTTAAAACGTACCCCTTTGTAATATACGTGTAGTATACACATACACACCAAAATCTGTTTATACAATTTAGAGAAACAGATAAAACAAAAATAATAGTAAATGAAAACCTGTGTACTAATTTAAAAAACCCCAAACATGACTATTATTGTAGAATTCTCTTTGCTTTCTTCCTGTATCTCATCTAATTTTTGCCACCCTTAGAGTTAAAAAGTATCATAAAGTTGATGAACGAGGGGCACCTGGGCGGCTCAGTTGGTTAAGCGACTGCCTTCAGCTTAGGTCATGATCCTGGAGACCTGGGATCAAGCCCCACATCGGACTCCCTGCTTGGCAGGAAGCCTGCTTCTCCCTTTCTCACTCCCCCGCTTGTGTTCCCTCTCTAGCTGTGTTTCTCTATGTCAATAACTAAATAAAATCTTAAAAAAAAAAAAGTTGATGTATGATTCCTTGATATTCTTTTAAAATATTTCTATCATCTGTGCATGCTTCCTTAAAATATGCATTGTTCAATCTTGCATGTATTAAATTTTATTTAAATGTAAACATATGGTGATTCTGTGATTTGCTTCTTCTGGTTACCTCTAACATACTGTAATGCAACTATATCAATATATGTAGCTGGGATTGATTTCCTGTCACTGGTGTTTTGCTTAAGTCTTGGCCCCAATTCTTTATCCCTTCCTACAACCATACTTTTGCTAAGGCCTCATCATGGCCCAGTATATATTCCTGTCTGTTGAATTTGGGCCAGACCATGACATGTTGACATGTTTGGCCTCAATTTGAACACAATCTTAAAATATGTGGTGTTGGCTTTGCAGAAATAGTCAAGCCCAAAGCCATCACAACTTTTTGTTATGAACTTTAAAATAGTTATGGTGACAACTTGTTATCATTTCAACTAGAACTGGACTCCAAGAAAGGTTAAGAAAATAGACCTGCAAAAGCCTGATGTGTTCAAAATATTTTACTTGACTCTAGAAAGAAAGACACATCTTGAAAAAAATTATTATGTGTATGACTTTTGACAAATTAACTTGATTAGAATCACATGTTTGGAAAGCCCAAAATGTTTTTAGAGACAACCATATTGGCAAAAGCATTGACAGCCTAAAATGAAAGAAGGTGAGACTCTGAAATACAAAGACTTCTGAACTCCCAACTCCCTATAGGGAAAGAGTAGGAAATGCACACAATATAAAGTCAAGGTTGTTGGGGACACTCTCAAGTTATAGAATGGGAGCTTAGGAAAGATACTTTGCATACCCTAAGTAAAGGTAGTGTACTTAACAACATTTTCTCAGTGGAAATTCAGACTTTTTATGCACTAAAAACTGTCACAGCTTTCCCATTTTCCCCTTTTTAACAGGAGTGTTTATTGTGGTTTTCCTGTCAAACTGTCACTGTTTGATGATTGAAGGTTAGTTGTGTGCAGAGCAGATAATTTTTTAGTTCACAAAGCTTTGGGTCAAAGGCATTTTCAATCAAACCTGAGGGCCTAATGTATTTAATGAGTCTGGTGTCAGAATCAGATGAGGATTACAATGTCCTAAAATGATGGTGAGTACTATCTATAAGTGGGATGGTTATGAATAATTGTGGCTAGAGAGAAGACCATGGTAAACTGAAGTAATAGCCACTTTTTTTTTTTTTTTTAACCTTTTCCCCTTACAAGCTTGACATTACCTCAGGAAGGAGGAGTTGGCAGGGGTGTGCTTCCTGGCCCCTTGACTTCAGACTTGGTTCTGTGATTTTCTTGGGCAAATTAAATGTGGTGGAAATGATTCCAAATCTAAGTCTTAAACGAATTTTAACTTAAAGAAACTTTCCCAGCTTGTTGTCATGTGCTTCTGCCATCACTAATATCACTACAGTTCTTGCAGTCTGGGCTCCAAAACAGATCAGACTCAGCTAGACTTGGGCCTTAGACCTTGAAGGAGAGCCACATCAGTCAAGCCTGGGTCAGCCAACCCTGAGGCCCCCTTAGATAAAGCGTGCCCCTGCTGATCTGTGAGAAACAGATACCTCTTTCTTATGTTTCACTGCAAAAGGTATTTTGTAGAATAGTTGACTCATTCAGAAGTATAGTATATTGATTAGCATACCATAATTTTGCGTCAACTCAACAATGGACAATGAGATTATTTCCAGTTTGGGTAGTTATTATAGGTTATTGATCCTCAATTCCAAACATAGTTATGTACCCTCCTTTGAGATTCTGGGCTAGTTCTGCCAATCACGTCTCTACTTTGTGGGCTGATTCCTGATTAAGTTCTATTAATCTGGGGTATTCTAGAGACATTATGAAGCTAGAGAAAGAGGAATGGTCTTGCTTTTTCCTACTTGCCTCCTGTTGCTTTTGTCTGCTTCCTTTGAGAATCATTCCAGCAAACATCTTCATCTCAGCAATCAGAGTTCTTACCTGTAACAATATTTTGATCTGCATTGTAGTTTCACCTCAATTCACAAAACCTTATTGTATCCCCTTGGAGACACCAGCACTGGATAACGGTTCCCCCTTTCCCAGAGGTCTAGATCCAAGTCCACCACTTCTTTCTCAAAGAGCTCCTGGCTACTTTTTAGCTCTGCAGGGCTTTCTCCCTAAGTTTTGAGCTTTAGTATTTTCAATCCTTTCTATTTTCCCCCCCTTGGCCTCAGAGCTGTTAGCTGCTTCCTACAGTTTCTACCTTTCAGAAAACTTTGTTTTCTTTCTGCCTTTTCTAATATATATTTAACAAAATCATATCTATTAACATTTTTAATGATTAATTCTCTCTTTTAAAAAGACCAGATAGATTTCCAAATCCTTACTAAATTTTCACCATTTTTTAAAGATTTTTAAGAATATTTTTGAGCCTTACTACCAATACACATATGTCAGAATCTCTCTAATGAATACCCTAACCATGAAGTTGGATCATAAACTACTCACATATTTTACCATTATTCGATTCTCACTCTCTCTACAATGTGGTTACATTAATTCATACACAAAAGAGTAGTAAGTAAGTTAAGTCCCTAGTACTCAACATTCCCAGCCACCCTGGTAATCTGACATCTTCTTCCTTCTAATCATTATGAAATTATATTTCATTGTCATTTTAGTATGCATTCTTTAGATTACTTATGAGTTTTAACATCTTTATGTATGCATAAAGCCATTTAAGGTTGTAGTAGCAGTATAGGAAATTAAGTGATGGGTACAATCATAGGAATTGCATTTGTGTTCCAGTCACCCTACCTTCAAGTTCAGTATTTCAATAGAAGCATCATTTTAAAGGATGAGTTATTTTCATAGAGTTTCACACAATGCAGCAAATGTAGGCTCAAGGCTACTGTATAAAGAGAAAATAGGGTAAAAGTGAAGCAACTGTAGAAAAGAAGACTCTAACATGGGTAGAGTAAAAAGTAAAAAAAAAAAAAACAAAAAAAACCCCACCCACTTTCTTCAAATGTACAAGTACAAAAGGACCTATGAAAGGCATAGAATAAGCTTGCCTGATGACAATTTTAAAGAACTCTTCATTTTAACCCATAGGCACTATCTCTGGAGCAAATGCTTCATGGGAATTTGAGGAAATTGTCTTGCCCTTGTTTATTTTAATGAAGTATGTACATCTCTTTTCATTATTTTTAAAGAAAATATGTATGCCTCAGTGTGCATATAACCACTGATAGAGGAAATTTGGAAAGAGGTTAGCAGTGACATAAAGTTCCACCAGTAGAGGTAATAGAGCCAGAATCATGACATTGATATATCTCCATCTAGTTTTCTCTACATAATCAGATTTTGTCATAATCTTACAAAGATAAAACATTTTCTCTATTCAAATCAGTGTACCATGGGCATGAATGCATATAGACATCATCAGTACATGCATTATTGTTTCTAACATAATTTTTAAAAGTGTACTAGAAACAAAATACGCAGAGTCTTTGGAGATTTACTGCATGTTGAGACTCCAACATTTCGGTAAACTAGTTACAAATCTTCCTTGAGATGATAGTCATGTCTTAAGAACTAAGAAACATTTATTTTGGAACAAATGATTAAGATATCTAGCAGAGATTTTAACTTCACAGTGACAAGAAAAGTCACAATGAAAAAGAAAAATATTGCTAGCTATGGAGCTTGAGTGTCAGAAAAAGTAAGAACAAATCAAACACTTGTTATTGTGATAAGGAGTCTGTAGTTATGGCATGACTCCTCGATTTTCAGGATTATATTGTATAAATGATGCTGATGTTGAGGCAGTAAAAATAGATTTCAAGAGTGGCTTGGCACACCAATATTATTTTTATTCATGGTTTTGGTTGACATTTGGATCCAGGTATTCTCTATGAAGCATGATCTCTTGGGCCTCCTTTTCCTTCCAACTCACACCTTCTGGAAGCTCATCTGTATCGTGTTCATCTTATGGCTTACCACGATTATCTTCTCTCACTCACAAACAGATGTGACGATAACTCCCTTATTGTGGGGAAATCTATAGACACCAGCTAAGGGAGCAAACCCTGGTACTGGGTGAGTGTTGTAATTTACCAAATTCCAAACCGCCACACTGTTGAATGACTGTTTACTGTGACAAGTCTGTAGTGATCACAGTGCAGACATATCTCTCCCTAAGGATTGACATGATCAGCCTGTGGGGGTCTCTGAAGTCTGGAGTTTTGAGACTCAGCCATGCCTGAAATAAAACACGGGAGTTCTGTGCCACCTGGAAGTTGAACAGCTCCAACAAAGACAGGGTGAAGGGGGGATCTGATGGAAGCTGGAGACGAAGGGTGATTGTTTGCTTGTCTATAGGGGCTTCCTGGAGAATGGTGGGCTCAAATTTCTCTTCCAGCTCCCCCACCAGCAATGACTAACCTCAGTGAGATGAAAACAATGTCATCAAGTGAACACCAGATCTACTTACAACAAACCCCTGCCCCACTGTCCACTGGAGGGTACATTTGCCCTTCCTCAGAAAGCCAGCACACCACTATGCTCTAAGTCTATTGATCACAGAGTGCTAAAATAGCTTCCTTTGGGTTTTGATTTTTTCATTTTTGTTTTTTGGATGAAGAAAGAGCAATTTATTTCATTTCATTTTTTAATTTTATTTTTTAAAAATTATTTTGATTTTTTTGTTTTTTTGTTTTGTTTTATTTTTCTGCCCGGCTTTGCATAACAAGCAAACCAAAACACACCTAGGATTAAGCCTCCTTTATTGATTGATTGATTGATTGATTGATTTTTATTTTATATTGTTTTATTTTATTATTTTTGATAGTCAAAATGACAAGATGGAAGTATTTACTCCAAAAGAAAGAATAGGAAGAAATGATGGCCAAGGATTAATTAATACATATATAAGTATGATATCTAAACTAGAATTTAAGACAATAATTATAAGGATACTAGCTGGGCTTGAAAAAAAGCACAAAAGATATGAGAGTATCTCTTACTATAGGAATAAAAGGACCATAGTCTAGTTAGGCTTAATTTAAAAAATGTTATTTTAAAAAATAACTGAGATGCAAAACTAAATGGGTGCTGTCACAACAAGGATGGATGAGGCAGATAAACAAACCAGTGATATAGAAGATAAAATTATGGAAAATATTGAAGCTGGAAAAAAGAAGGAAATGAAGGTAGTGGATTGTGAAGGTAGACTTAGGGAACTCAGCAACTTATTAAAATGTAATAATATTCTTATCATAGTAGTCCCAGAAGATGAAAAGAGAGAAAGAAAGAAAGTAGAAAGAAAGGGAAAGAAAAAACAAAAGAAGGGAAGAAAGAAATAAAAAAGCTCCCGAACCTTAGCTAGGAAAGAACTGACAGAATATAATTAAGTAAACTGCTCAGGGCACCTGGCTGCCTTAGGAGGCACAACATGCAACTCTTGATCTTAAGAGCATGAGTTCAAGGCCCATATTGGGATTAGAGATTACTTAAAAGAAACAACTGATCTTTACACTTCTGGAGCTAACTGGTATAAATATACAACAGAAAAAGTATAAATTTAATGCAAATATGACAGTTTTGTCATCTGGCCACAGAGACTCAGTGTGTAGAAAACAAAGGCTTATGTCTCTATACCTCTAGTATTTGTGTAATGTCTATAAGTGTATACATACGCTGTCTATAGGTATGTATACAGTGACTTTTTCTCTTATATATACTGTTTATATTTTGTAAAATATTTCTGTACATTTAGTATCTTATCTTCTGAATAATCTTGTGAAGCAGGGATGGTGTATCCTAATATTCATTTTATAGATGAGTAGACAGAGCCTCAGTTAATTTCAGTAACTTTCATAAAATGTTTCAACCCAAGACCATTCTCCTTCTTTGTGTACATCTTTAAATATTATGGTCTTTCTTAAAGACAGCATTTATCTGCAATGATCTCTCCCTTAACCAAAGAAGGAAAATGTGCAAAAATTAACACACTGTATGCCATTTATAATTCCCTAAAAAAGAAGGACTAAAACAATTATTTATATAATAGTGAGAGAGAGAAAGTGTTTAACAAAAGAGATCTGCTATAATTAGATATTGAGATTACTTTAATAGAAGAGGGTGCATTTTGAACTAATTTCCCATCTGATTTAGAACTATTTGAAGACAAGGAAGTGGGGATGTTGCTTATTTTTAAACTTTTTGTACTTTCATTATTTAGAGTTCAGATAAATATAGATTTTTAGGTTATTAGCCATCTTCAAGATTGTCTTATTGTAGATCATATTTAATGTAATTTACTGTAATTTCTTATCAATATATGGATTCACTTTTATTTTTTATTCTATTCATTTTTTATTTTATTTATTTATTTGGCAAAGAGAGAGAAACCACAAGTAGGGAAAGCAGAAGACAGAGGGAAAGAGAGAAGCAAGCTTCCTGCTCATCCACTCAGAGCTGGATCCTAGAACCCTGGGGTTATGATCTGAGCTGAAGGCAGCCACTTAATGACTGAGCCACTCAGGCACCCCTGGATTCACTATCTTTTAGATGAAATATGTGAAATATTATAAAATTCTCCTATGAACTAAGACTATTTCATTTTAATAACATATAGCAACAATAAATAATCCAATTATAATTAATCAATTATTTTTATAAAAAACATTTTTATCTAAATGATCAGTGAGCTTTTGGGAGAATACATAACTATTATGACTAGTACCCTTACAGTACTTTTCCCACCAAGTGAGTAATATTTTTTGACAATTCATTCTTTAGTTTCTACCATATGGGCATAAAGTTAAAACTGAAATAGTATTGTATGAAAATGTATTACCTAAGGAGACAAATTTCTAAAAAATAATCATATTTTTCTGTTTTATTTTTGCATTAAAATAATGTTTTAAAATTGTCTTAAATTCCTAACAATTTAAATTATTTATTTTCAAATAAAGCAGAAAAAAGTGATAATTCTGGTATAAAGTGTATATCTTATGACCAAAAAGAACCCAAATTTGAACACTTTTATTGTCTGCCATTCTGATAATTTAGTTTACTGACCAGTTTACTGAAAGGAAAGTTTGGATTAACAAGAATATTGTATAGTTGTAAGGGATAATGATTTTAAAAATTTTGTTTGAGTTCACAAAGATAATGGATAATACAAAATATTATATTCTATATATTTGAAGCCATTCTGAGGTTCAGTTCTACTCTGGAGTATAATATCAAAGATATAGCCTTCTGAATAGCTCATTTAGTTACGGTTTTTATAAAAGTAATTGATTATGTACAAAATATATTGAAACCTCCTCAAATCAATTGCCCAAATAGTTCAAAATCAGATAAGAAATTGCTTCCAAAATGCATTGTCTTTGATTAAAATACTAATGCAGTATTTAAGAGTCAACACTTCTTTTATCCTTTAGCTCACAGAAATGTTTTAGATAAAAGAGACCCACATAAATTTAGGCTCTGGACATATGATATCCTTAATCATATAGCTGTCACTTAAAGTCATAATTGCAAAGGCAGAAATGCCATGATTTTCAAAGGAAGATCCTGGTGGAACCAAGATTAGGGATCCTGGTACAATTACCATCAAAACCAAGTCAACCCTTTCATCATTAGAGGGAAAAGAGAAGGAGAAAGGTCGAGAAGAACAAAATGTTATATGTAGTATTCTTTATTTGAACTTTCATTTGGGGAAAATAATGACTATATGAACTGAGAAATTAACTAGAAACTAACAGTTACATAAACAAAAGTAGATAGAAAGCCATGCCATCTACAGAGCAAATTTTCTCCTTGCCATGGTTTTCTGATTTCTACTTATCAATATTCTGCTTTATTTACTCTTAAAATGACTTTAATGATTATAAAAATAATATAAAATTTTGCTTATTTTATTGATGATTGGGAAAAATTAAAAAAATTAAAAAATTATTACTATTATTAAATAGTCACTATTTTCTCAGTTGTGGTAAAATTGTGGTAAGTTGTTTCCTAACAACCTGTAAGTTTACTTAAGTTTTTACAAATATCATTTGGGATTTTTTTTTTCTTTAGTAGATAATAACATTAACCAAATCTGATTAAGAATGGGGGAAAATAAAACAGTTCTTTAAATATACTTGAAATTTTGTAGACTCAATTTTTATAATTAGAAACAGGACAAAAGTGTGCCTGAGTGGCTCAGTGGGTTAAGCCTCTGCCTTCAGCTCAGGTCATGATCTCAGGGATCCAGGCCTGCATTGGGCTCTCTGCTCAGCAGGGAGCCTGCTTCCTCTTCTCTCTCTGCCTTCCTCTCTGTCTACTTGTGATCTCTCTCTCTGTCAAATAAATAATAAATCTTAAGAAAAAAAAAGAAACAGGACAAAGAAAGGATAAAAATCAGGATAACAGAATATTCAGTTATTAAGGTACCAATACTAGCGTGAAAGAAATTGTAATGTTTTATTCTACTTTGTTTTATTATGTCCAAAATTCAAAACCTTTGGAAAGAGAGTTTAATTAGATTAATCTAGGCTTTACCTTTACTCCTCTGGAAAGCAAGAGATCAAGAACCCCTAATGCTTTCAAAGGCTAGACTGACTACATTTTATATTATTTCATAAGTCCAATTGTGTAATTGAAGGTATGATTTTTAAATTTTTACTTTTTATGGATATAAGCAATACAAATTAAATATTCTGTATATCTTCAACTACACCTAAAATCTTGCACTTATGTAATATATGGTTTCAGAGCTATCACCCACATGAAAGTGAGAAACAGAACATTGTGCAAAAAATCAGGGCATTTGTAAGAAGGGAAGACATAGTGTAACATACTTATCTTTTCTATTGGTTTTGTTTTGCAATGTTATTGTGTTAACAAATTTTAGCATTACTCTGTATTTGTAGCTCCTTCCTGGGCTACGAGGTTTGGGGTTTCTCCCCTGGTCCAACCAGGGGAGAAAGGTGGGGTCGAGCAGGATGATGAGTGTTGGCGGCCAAAAACACACCCGAGCCAGGAGGTCTGTCGAAGCAGGATCTCTTGCTGTTTGCCAGCTCTCCTGCTCTCTCCTCTAAGGCTCTCTTGCTGCTTCCTCGCAGGCCCTCTGCCTTTATCTCTCTGTCTCTCAGTCTCTCAGTCGGCTCTCAGTCTCTGTCTCATGGCTTGGTCTCTCTTGACTGTCAAGGGTCCCAGTCTTTTATTATTCCCACATGAGGGAGTTGGGTGGTGCAGTTAAATCTTTGACTGCTTTTGCACCCGCCCTAGAGACAGGATTAGTATTGCTACTGCAGGGTACACAGTGATTACTTAAACTCACAGAAGTTGAGACCATTGAGGCAGAGGGATCAAGAAATACAGATAAGAGATACAGAGATATGATTACCAGGAGGAGCGTTAAATGGAACTATGTCTTGAATAAGCACACCAAGGACATATTGCCCTGACCCACAGGGTAAGTGGCTTTTTGGATTCTAGGTGGGGAAAGCCCCTCTGGGCTTTCATTCACATTCACAGGTACCTCCACTAGAATTTCTGGTGGCTTGGGCAAGGAGGGAAGGGTGGATCATGCACCGTCCCCGACATGTATTATTAAATGTTCTTCAGAATCATGGTTTAATGATTCTATACTGACACATCACAGATGTACCTGTTGTTCTACATTGCTGCGGCTTTGTTTGCTCGCTGGTTTAAAAAGCACTTGCATGCCTTGTTGGAAATTAAAGACTTAAAAAGGAAAAGCACAGCTATCTTTCTCTTTGTCCCAAGTTAGATAGCCCTTCATTTATATTATTATTGGAATTGGGATGTATCATTAAGTTGATATATAACTCACATCCATTTGATTGTAGTTACAATTATCTCCTAATTAATGACACAGTAGAATTGATAGAATACAGTCTGGAACCATCAGGCTCTATAGCTATTTAGGCTATCTCTAAACTGAAAATGAGGAGTTGGATGGGCTAATTCAACAAAAAGAATGCTAATAATGTGAAGGCTATGAAATAACTCTATTAAAAAAATACAGGTTTATTTTGTTATTTTGGTGAGTGTCTAAGGAAGTATAATGTCTTTGATCCTAATAGATGTTTTTTAAAACATGAGAGGATTTCATTTCTGGATAATAGTGTGTGCATACTTTCCTTGTATCTCCCTCTAATTATATACAAAATAAATATAACATTATATATGACACATTATATATTTATATATAAAATAAACATAAGATTCTGAACGGTGGAGAGATTGGTGCCAAATCTGCTATAGATCTTGTTACTCAAGGAACAACATAGCAGTAATTTCACTGGTTTTCTTTTTGCATCATATAATCCCGACTGGGAGAAGTCAGAAACCCTGACACCACTAACGGGACCTGGCTATTGGGGTCCATGATCAAAGAAACAATGCTGATACAAAGCAAAAGTCAAGCAAAGTTTTATTTCACGCCTAACATCGAGAATCACACTGACCAGTCTGGGCTGTCTCTATGGAGAGAGCGACCCGGCCTAGTCTCACAGGCTAGTTTTTATAGGGAAAAACCACAAACCACAAACTGATTGCAGTCAAGTAGTTGCCTAGAGTTAAATTTTATCTCCATTGGCCAGGATCCTGGAGGTTAAGGGAGTTACATATGTCCTTTTTACTGATTGGGTGCCTCTACCTGGTCTGGCTCCCCCTTGTTTTCCTGGGCTCTATTATCAGAGTCAGATCCTGAAGAGCAGGGTCAGCTTGTGTTCACTGCATAAACAACAAAATGGCTGCATGGACAAAATGGAGTCACTCTGGCTAAGTAGGCCCTTACACTGGCACAAAAGATCCCTTAAAATTCTGCTCTTTCTAGTCAAAGGACCATGTTAAAGAGCAGCCTAGCCGGACTAAAAATCTTTTAAAGAAAAACTCTTGACCCAAACAAGCATCACAAAAGACTGAGTCAAACCCCACCCACATCCACATGCTTGCTAACCTGAAACAAAGCACTCCAAGTCAGATCCAGGGGTGGTATCAGAGCCTGCAGATTTGGGACCCAGGACTATCTCCCCCCCCCCCCCCCAGGCATTAATAAAGTCACATATTGTGGTGTCTGAAGAGGTTCATTGGGAGCCTGGATTTCCACCCCAACCTGAAGCAGAGAGACCCTCTGCTCCCTCTGCTGGAGGAGTATCAGATCTGCCCCAGTGAATAATAAGGGATAACACCATCAACCAGCAGTAAGAGATTACTAACCCCCTTCCTTGTGGTGTTACTGGAGGCCATGTGAAGAGCAATAATGAGGTATTCATGTCTCTCCCAGTCATGGTGGTATCACTGGAGATCTATGGGGAACCAGAATGGCCACTTCCATTTAGCATTAATAATGATTACTTCTCACTGGGTGTCTATGAGGCAAAGTAAGGAACCTGAAATCTTTCTACAGGAGAAGTTCAGAGGAAACCTGCTGAAACAGAAAGTTTAAATAAGATCAGTCTCACAGCATTGTACCTTAAATGTCCAAATTTTAATAAAAAATTATTCATTAACAAAAAACAGACTGGTGGTTGCTAGAAGAGGGGTAGGGGTTCAAAAAAATGGGTGAAGGGGGTCAAAAGGTACAAACTTCAAGTTATAAAGTAAATAAGTTGTAGTGATGTTATGTACAGTATGTTATGTACAGATGCCAATAGTTAACAATATTATAGTGTGTACTTGAAAGTTGCCAAGAGATTAAATCCTAAAAGTTAATTCTATACAATGATGGATATAACTACAATTATTGTGGTGATCATTTTGCAATGTACAAGTACCAAATTATTTTAAGAAGTTATTCTTACCCTGATACCAAGCCATAAAATATAGTCTCAAGAAATTATCAATCACTATTTTTCATGTCTATAGATGGAAAAGTCATTAACAAACTTTTAGTAAATAAAATTCAGAAATATAGAAAAAGAAAAAAAAAACACTATGATCAAATGGAGTTTATTCCAAAGTTGCAAGGTTTTCAATATTAAAAATCAGTCAATATAAGCTATCATAATAATGGGATAAAGAAGAAAAATTATATTATTAGATCAATTAGTGCAGAAAAAGTTCACCAACTATCATAAAACTTTAAGAAAAAATAGGAATACAAAGGAGATCCCTTGACTTCATAAAGAAATCTACAAAAAAACCCAAGTGCTAATATTATATTTAATGTTAAAAAATTGAATATTTTCTTTTAAGATTTTATTTATTTATTTGACAGAGAGAAACACAGCTAAAGAGGATACACAAGCAGGGAGAGTGAGAGAGGGAGAAGCAGGCTTCCCACAGGGAACCCAATGCAGGACTCAAACCCAGAACTCCAGGATTATGACCTGAGCAGAAGGCAGATGCTTAATGACTGAGCCACCCAGGTGACCCCAAAAAACTGAATGTTTTCTCCTATAATTGGGAATAAGGCAAGATTGTTCTCTTACCACCCATTTAATATAGTGCCAGAAGTTATACCCAGTGCAAAAATGCAAGAAAAGAAATAAAAGGCATAAATATAAGAAAAGGAGAAATAAAATTGCCCCCATTTTAGATGGCATGACTATCTACATAATAATCCCAAAAAATCCACAAAAAACACTTACGACTAGGGGCATCTGGGTGGCTCAGTTGATTAAGTGACTGCCTTCGGTTCAGGTCATGATCCCAGAGACCCGCGATTGAGTCCCACATGGGGCTCTCTGCTCGGCGGGAAGCCTGCTTCTCCCTCTCTCTCTCCCCCTGCTTGTGTTCCCTCTCTGGCTGTGTTTCTCTCTGTCAAATAAATAAAAAATCTTAAAAAACAAAACAAAACAAAACACTTATGACTAATAAGAGAGTTTAGCAAATTGCAAGATGTACAATGGCTATAAGGATATCACTTGTATTTCTGTGTACTAGCAAGTAATACAAAAATTAAAAATATCATTTGCAAGCAATTTTATAATGTTATTTTTAAAATTGTATAATGTCATAAAATAGAACACTTTTATAAATATAACAAAATATATATAAGGCATGTATATTACAAACTACACATTATAGAAATCAAAGAAAATGTAGATAAATGGAGGGTCATACTATAATCTTGGACTGAAAGATTCAAGATAGCAAAGATGCCAATTGTCCAAAAGTTATATAGAGATGTAACATTATTTCTATCAAAATTCAATAATTATTTATATATTTAATTTATAATTATAACTTAAATATTTAATTATGTAATTATAATTTAATTCAATATATTATAGAATTATAATTTAAATATATAATGTTATTTTTATAGAAGGTTATCTTAAAACTTAAAATTTATTTGGAAAAGCAAAGGATGAGAACAGGTATGCCAGTTTTGAAAGAAAAATATCTAAATTAAAAAATAGTAACAATATAAATGGTGATGAGTTGCAGACAAACTGTGCCTCTCACACTTTGCTGCTTGGAATATAAAATTACACAGCCACCCTGTAAAATAGTTTGTCAGTCTCTTAAACAAACTTACCATACGACTTGTCATAATTGAGGAATTTCACTCATGGCCATATGACACAAAAACTGAAAATTATATTCAGTCAGAAGACCTACACAAAGATATTTATAGCGGCCTTATTGTAATAGCCCAAATCTTGAATGGCATTCTTCAATGTGTGAATAGTTAATAAAAAAACTGTGGCACACCCAGATCATTGGTTACTACTTGGCAATGCAAAGAAATAACTATTGATAAAATCACTGACTCACCAGTCAATTATGCTGAGAGAAAAAAGCCAGTCCGACCAGATAATGTACTTCATGGTTATAATTATTATGCCATTCTTGAAAGGACAAAATCATGGAAATGGGGAACAGATTAGTGGTTGCCAGAGGCTAAGAAGATGATAGGGGCAGGAAGGAAAGTGGGCATGTCTATAAAAAGGGTATTATGAGAGATTCTTGTGGTGATGGAGTCATTCTTCATCTTGAGTGTATGGATATTATTAACCTGGTTGTTATATTGTACTATAGTTGTCTAATATATAACTGTTGAAGAAAGCCTAGTAAAGAGTACACAGGACCTCTTTGTGGGATTTCTTAAAACTTCATGTGAATCTAGTTATGTCAAAAAAAAAAAAAACTTGATACAACAAAGCAAAACAAAACATGGTGAGAGTATTATTTCTTTACTGAAGGAAAGAACCAGGTTTAATCACTACCTAAAGAATTTCTTCAAAGTAAGCCAGGGAAGCATAGGCATAGTCCTATCAGGGGTTTGAGGAGGGTGCCAAGAAAAATCTAGTCAAATGAAATGTGTAGATTTTCTAGAGACAAACAAGCAACCTGGACAGCCAAATATAAGGACAAAAGTAGTCATTCATGATTAAGACAACTTTAGAACATAAAATGATACCAGAATTATATTATATCTGTTCCTTAATAAAACTTTTTTTCTAGTATCAACTTTTTGTCATGTTTTGTTCTGTTTTTAACATTTAAACCAGACAGGGTTGAAACATAGTTTCATCATAGGTTATAGTATTAGAGACTTGGTTTTCATAAACTGATTAAGGAAGCAACATTTGTTTAAATGTTGATTGAAATAAAAAACTAGAATTCTTTTTTTTTTAATTTTCCTCTTCCTGACCATGTGTTGTTCTCTGTTGTCTGTTTCCTTTCTCTTTGTTTTCTATAACATTCTTTAAAAAAATAATAAGGCAAACGTATACCAAGGGAAAAGGAAATAGTTCTACTCTTAAAGGAGTATTTAAGATACAGATTGATATTACACTCTCTCAACAGTGGAAAAAGCCAGAAGTGTGGGTCATGTGTTCAAAAAGGAAAATCCTATGGAGAACATAGCCTGAGTTAGCCATATATTCAGTCAAATTTCAAACTTGTATTTCTATATGCCTGTATTAAGCATTGTGCCCCCTGCTTGACATAAAACGTGGCTTACAAGTCTCTCTTTTTCTCTCTCTCTCAATCTCTCTCTTTTTACTATTCCAATCCTTCCTTTTTTCTGCCCCAGCATTTTCAAGCTTCTATCATGGTGTGTGTGTGTGTGTGTGTGTGTGTGTGTGTGTACACGATTTCATTGTACATGAATCATATTCTCTAGATAGTTCTTAAGACTGGTTCTACGTTTCAGTAAAACAAATGATATTAAATTTTAGCTTTGCATCTCTAGTGGTCTGGCATAATGAAAACATTGTACCATTATTTATTGGATTCATTTCCCTGTAGGCTGAAGATAGAGATTGTTAGAGCAGAAATTCAAAAAGAAATAAATAACTTTTAAAATAATATTGGGAGCAAGAACATATATAAGTTCCAAATCCTAAATCCTTTTATGCCCCTGTTCTCCACTCTATTATACCAAGAGTCAGACCTGGTGAACTAGAGAAAAGACTGTTCCATTCCATTGGCACTTCAATTTTTCTATTTGTCCACTGAGTTCTTTTCTTTTTCCGGGTGATTCCCTATTGAATTTAGATAATAAGATTCATTATTTTAATGACTCTCTAGTCAATAAACTCAAGCATTTATTTTCTTCTCCCATATTAAAACAATATATGCACTATAAAATATTCACATAAACATAAAATGAAAAATAATGTGACTAAAAATAAAAATATTACTAAAATCTTTCTATCTTTGAGGATTTTATGCTTCCCAACTGGCTAAGTAAAAACATACACATAGGGTATGGTCCAGCAGTAAAGATCACTGGACTATATTTATATTTAAAATAATTTGGATAATTAACTCTTTGGCTGACATAATGTCAGAGCTGGTTAGAAAAGACAATTATCTCAGTGTGGTTTTGATTTGAATTTCCCTGATAGCTAGTGACGCTGAACATTTTTTCATGTGTCTGTTAGCCGTTTGTATATCTTCTATGGAGAAGTGCCTCTTCATGTCCCTTGCCCATTTTTTGATGTGTTCATCTTCTTTTTGGGTGTTGAGTTTGAGTAGTTCTTTATAGATCTTGGATACCAGCCTTTTGTCTGTAGTGTCATTTGCAAATATCTTCTCCCATTCTGTGGGTTGCCTCTTTGTTTTGTTGACTGTTTCCTTTGCTGTACAGAAGCTTTTTATTTTAATGAAGCCCCAGAAGTTCATTTTCGCTTTTGCCTCCTTTGCCTTTGGAGACGTGTCTTGAAAGAAGTTGCTGTGGCCGATGTCAAAGAGGTTACTGCCTATGTTCTCTTCCAGGATTTTGATGGATTCCTGCCTCACGTTGAGGTCTTTCATCCATTTCGAGTTTGCCTTTGTGTGTGGTGTAAAAGGATGGTCTAGTTTCATTCTTCTATACATAGCTGTCCAATTTTCCCAGCACCATTTATTGAAGAGACTGTCTTTTTTCCACTGGATATTTTTTCCTGCTCTGTCAAAGATGATTTGACCATAGATTTGTGGGTCCATATGTGGGCTCTCCACTCTGTTCCATTGGTCTATTTCTCTGTTTTTGTGCCAGTACCATGCTGTCTGGGTAATCACAGCTTTGTAATAAAGCCTGAAGTCAGGTAATGAGATGGCCCCAGCTTTGCTTTTCTTCTTCAGCAATTCCTTAGCGATTAGCGGTCTTTTTTGGTTCCATATACATTTTAGGATTGTTTGTTCCAACGTTTTGAAGAATATTGGTGGAATTTTGATTGGAATGGCATTGAAAGTATAGATTGCTCTGGGCAGTATAGACATTTGGCAATGTTTATTCTTCCGATCCATGAGCATGGAATGCTCTTCCATCTTTTTGTGTCTTCTTCAATTTCTTTCATGAGTGTTCTGTAGTTCCTCGAGTACAGATCCTTGACTTCTTTGGTTAGGTTTATTCCTAAGTATCTTATAGTTTTTGGTGCTATAGTAAACGGAATCGATTTTCTGATTTCCCTTTCTATTTTTTCATTGTTAGTGTATAAGAATGCAACTGATTTCTGTGCATTGATTTTGTATCCTGCCACATTACCGAATTGTTGTATGAGTTCTAGTAGTTTGGAGGTAGAGTCTTTTGGGTTTTCCACATAGAGTATCACGTCTTCTGCAAAGAGCGAGAGTTTGACTTCCTCTTTGCCAAGCTGGATAACTTTTATTTCTTTCTGCTGCCTGATTGCTGTTGCTAGGACTTCTAACACTATGTTGAACAGTAGTGGTAAGAGTGGGAATCCTTGCCTTGTTCCTGATCTCAGAGGAAAGGCTGTCAGTTTTTCCCCATTGAGGATGATATTCGCTGTGGGTTTTTCGTAGATAGATTTTATGAGGTTGAGAAATGTTCCCTCTATCCCTATGCTTTGAAGAGTTTTGATCAGGAACAGATGTTGTATTTTATCAAATGCCTTTTCTGCATCAATTGAGAGTACCATGTGGTTTTTTTCTCTTCTCTTATTGATTTGTTCTATCACGTTGATTGTTTTGCAAGTGTTGAACAAAACCACACTGAGATACCACCTTATACCAGTCAGAATGGCCAAAATTAACAAGAAGTTAATTTTGGAAACAACAAGTGTTGGAGAGGCTGCAGAGAAAGGGGAACCCTCTTACACTGTTGGTGGGAATGCAAACTGGTGCAGCCGCTTTGGAAAACAGTATGGAGATTCCTTAAAAAATTGAAAATAGAGCTACCCTATGACCCTGCAATTGCACTACTGAGCATTTACCCCAAAGATACAGATGTAGTGAAAAGAAGGGCCATATGTACACCAATGTTCATCACAGCAATGGCCACAATCGCTAAACTCTGGAAAGAGCCAAGGTGCCCATCAACAGATGAATGGATAAAAAAGATGTGGTACATATATACAATGGAATACTATGCCTCCATCAGAAAGGATGAATATCCAACTTTTGTAGCAACATGGACTGGACTGGAAGAGATTATGCTGAGTGAAATAAGCCAAGTAGAGAAAGTCAAGTATCGCATGGTTTCACTTACTTGCGGTGCATGAGGGGTAAACTGGAGGACAGTGGGAGAAGGAAACTAAATGGGAACTAGGGTAACCCAGGGAGAGAAATGAAACAACAGAGACTTTGGACACAGAAACAAACTGAGGGACATGGAGGGAGGGGGATGGAGGGATGGGAGAACCTGGTAGTGGGTACTGGACACCTAAAGCGTGGAGCACTGGGTGTGGGGAATGGGGAATGAATCTTGGAACACTGGAAAAAAAATTTTAGTAACAATAAAAAAAAAGAAAAGACAATTATCATTTTCAATCATTTGTATATTATGTTTCAATCTTAGTAGGAGTACTTTCGATTTAGGTTCTTTTGGGAAAAAAACTTTTAGATTATTTATTTGTTTATAGTCTTAGTTTAACTAAACTTAGATAACGTAATCAAAATATACTTTGTTTTGGACATATGTGAATTTCCAACTAATGTGATTTACGATGAGAAGTGAGAAAAAGAAACATGACACCAACTCTCCTTGGAACTTCTTGTTTCTCAAATATTTTACTTCATATTTACTCTTCTTGACTAGCATAGATTAGTAATTAGATTAGATTACTCACCAGTAATATGTGAGAATTTACCTTTCCTTACATCTCTAACAATTCCCAAGATACCCAGATATTTTGAATTATATGATTATGATGGATATGGGCTTGTATCTCAATAGTGTGCCTACCTAATTTCCAATTAAATCAAGTTACTTTTCATCTTTACGGGCAGGCTCTTCAATTTAGTCTAGTTTTTCATTGAGTAGAAGATCAAGGCCATATAATCTTTGTTTGTTTTTTTGTTTTAAGATTTTATTTATTTGTTTGGCAGAGAGAAACACACCAGAGAGGGAACGCAAGTAGGGGGAGTGAGAGAGGGAGAAGCAGTCTTCCCACCGAGCAGGGAATCCTATGTGGGGCTCGATCCTGGTTCTCCAGGATCAAGAATAATATAATCTTATAAACATGAAGGTGGTCAAACCCCAATCTCTATTCTTCAGGTCTGTTTCTTGGGCTATCATGCTGTCAGCTCAAGACTGCTATTCTGGCTTGTGTTTTTTTGAGTTCCCACATTATCTGGTTAACTCCTTGAAGAAGGCTTTTTTCATTATTTCTCATTTGGCTAGCTTTTTTGTCTTCATTTACTGTGCCAGGAGCTATGTCTTTTTTACTTTCTCATGGGACACTGAGAAAACCAGATTCAAAAATATGATTACATAGCACTGCTTCTCTCTTGTTGACTTTATTGTTGGTGTCTCTGTGTCTTCTACTAGACTCTATGCTACTGCAAATTATAGTCACTGCCTTTTAAGTGTTTATAATTTAGTGACCTAGTAATAAATACATTACTAGAGGAAATTAGCTATAAAAAGAGATTGCAATATTTACACACATGTTATTTGGTATACTTACTGGTGCTTCTGTTTCTGACTATACATATATTATTCACATGACACTCAACAAAGCATCAAATTATTTTAATTATTTTCTAATCATTCCCTTGTTAAGGTGAATTTTACCAGATGAAATTTACAGCAGATTATTAGTCATATATACTCACAGCTCATGGAAGAGGATATTGTGTGTTATGAGGGACCCTAAGGTGTTGTAGTTGGGAACAGAATAAGCCAAGGGCTGTGGGAGGTGCAGGCTTTGTAGTGTCAAAAGGGTGGTGTTCTCTCTTTTCCCATGGAAGGCTATAATTAGTTTGTCTGAATAATTCCATTAGCTGTCAGAGAACTAAAGCCTACTATTCATGGATGAGCAGGAATTGTATCTAGCCCTTAACATAACAAGAGTTGTCTGGAAACAGAGCAGTTGGGGTATTTGAGGTTATCCCAATCTTACTAAATGCCAACGTCCACATAATGCTGACCTTCTTTTGAAGCCTTATCCCATATGAATTTAGACATATAAATCGAGTTTATATTCATTAGTATTATCTTTATGTTGAGATTAGCAGATTATTGGTTCTTAGTATTGATTAAATTTTCAGTGACCACAAACTAGAAATATTGTATAGAATTTTAATAAAATTTTTCTCCTAGAGTGGGAGTCTATTCACACACATTAAAATAATTCATGAACGTTTTCTTATTCTTAATCTTTACAAATTCGAATAAAATACTCCTGAGTGTACAGAAAACTGCTCTCTGACAGCTGTTGAAAGCTGCCTATCAAGGTGAAGAATACACACAAGCTAAAAAAACCCCAGATGCACATTAGTTATCAAATCAACTCTATAGAAGTTCTGAAGGAGAAGTTCCCAATATTCACATCTGTTCTCTGAATACCATTCAATGAATAAAAGTACCTTAATCTCTAGGGGAATTGAATATAAATAAAAGATTTATGCCATTTTTAGTGTACAACAGAGACACAGTAAAAAGAAAAGTTTGCATAATTCAAATTCGGATGATACAATGAATAGTCAGGGGAACACAGTAAGAGGTCTACATACTTGTAAATTGATAAAACAATGTCATAACAATAAATGAGTATTGGAAATATGTGAGTAAAATCCAGTGGGAATAGTAATGAAACTTTTAGTTCATTTTTATTTTTGTCATATTCAGAAGACAAGTACTATTCAGAGTAAATTGATTACTATTTTGATGGATTAAATCTTACAAAGTTAACCAACATGTAAAATGTATAATAAGAATACAATATCTTTGGGGCATGTGAGTGGCTCAGTCATTAAGTGTCTGCCTCCGGTTCAGGTTGTGATCCCGGAGACCTGGGATCGAGCCCCACATGGGGCTCCCTGCTCATTGGGAAGTCTGCTTCTCTGTCTCTTGTTCCCCCTGCTTGTGTTCCTTCCCTAGCTATGTTTCTCTCTGTCAAATAAATAAATAATATCTTAAAAAAAAAAGAACATAGTATCTTTAATAGGAAAATTAATTTGGGGATATAGAATACTATGACAAATTTCAAATTACAAAAGGAGCATGAAACACATGGAATTATTATCTTTGCATTGAAGGGATATAGTACATGATAATCCACACAAAGTCAAAATGTGCAATATTGAATTATTGTTTTATATAAACGCTAGGTATGTAATTAGCTTCAAGTCATTTATTAATTTTTTTATTCAATAAGTCATTCCTTCTATCACTAAAGCATGAGTGGTCTACTATACATAGGGATTCTGCTAAAATATTGCAAAATATTAATAATAGGAATGTTTTTATTGTCATGCACAGTACAGTATAATATGAAATGTATGACTGTAGTTATGAAGTAAGACATCCTATGGTTATGTTCAGGTTACTTAACATTTCTATCTCATTAAATAGACAAATAAGATTTTATATGATGAAGCAATCTTCTAAATCTCTTCTGTCCACTAATATGGGGCATTTGAAATGTGACTAGTAAGACAAAAATTTTAATGTTGCTTAATTTTAAGTACTTCAAATTTTAAGATAAATAGCCACATGTGGCTTTTGCCTACATAATTGAATAAGCTGCAGAACTACTGTAACTATCAAATATACATAAAGCAGTTAATACAGTGCTTACACCATAATGAATGCTTAATTTCAAGTAGTTATTGGCATGATGATTAGCTTGATGATGATGATGTAGATTTCTTGTGAAAAAGATTAAGTAGTACCGAAATGAGGAAAACTCACAAAACCATATTGATATTGCAGTTTAGTAATGGGTACTGGTTTCTGAATAATCATGAGATAAATATTTATCACCCTGATGCTTATGATTGTGGTATTAGGGTTTAGTATACATGCAATGAACATTAAAAAATAACACACTACTAAAACAAAAACTTTGAGTAGTATCAGTATTTCACAAAAATAATGTCAGTTATAAAAATTATTCTAGTGTGCCTGGATGCCTCAGTGGGTTAAAGCCTCTGCCTTCAGCTCAGGTCATGATCTCAGAGTCCTGGGATCAAGGCTTGCATCAGGCTCTCTGCTCAGCAGGGAGCCTGCTTCCTCCTCTCTGCCTACTTGTGATCTCTCTGTGTCAAATAAATAAATAAAATCTTTAAAAAAAAACATTCAAGAGCAGGGGCAGATACTGATATGCACAGAAGGGAATCGTGAAGTTTTTTTTTCCATTAAATTAAAGGGTTATTACAAAAATATATCCCAATAGAGCAGCAGAATTACTTATATTCTCAGAGTCTTAACACTATATATTTACATGGGTGTAGTGGTATAATGCCTCAAAATTTTCTATCAGGTTATGAATACCTTCAGTAATTATTGGAAATGGTTCACACTGTGGCACAATTTTGTGTTAATTTTGTCATGTTTGGAAATTATTCATCTTTTGGCATTGATGTTCTCTTTTGGAGTATAAATATTCCATAATGTAAATAGAAACTTAAGACAGCATGATATCTGGAGTGGTTCATATTTTTTTTTTTTTTTTAGAGATTTTATTTATTTGACAGAGAGAAACAGAGCCAGAGAGGGAACACAAGCAGGGGGAGTGAGAGAGGGAGAAGCAGGCTTCCCGCCGAGCAGGGAGCCCGATGTGGGACTCGATCCCGGGTCGCCGGGATCATGACCTGAGCCGAAGGCAGCGGCTTAACCAACTGAGCCACCCAGGCGCCCTGGAGTGGTTCATATTTTAACTAGGGATCATTCTTCACAAGAAGTTGCACACTGGAAAGGAGAGTCAGTTTCTGCCTCCACACACATTTTCAATTTGAGAAATACATAAAAAAAAGATGTCAATAGAATTCTGTTGGATATCTTCTGCAATTTCCTCCAACTCCACTATCTACACATCACCATCATATTTTGTGACCCAGAAGAGTATTCTGTTAGGATGGCATGAAAGATCTCCCTTATTTTTTGACTTAGTTTGCGTTTTGTAAAATAAAAGGCTCCAGAAAGAAATGAGAGGGCAGGAAGAATGAATTCCTGTCCTATCTTTTCAGGGGCAAGAAAGTTAAAAATTCTCATTTTTGTTAGCTCTAGAACATCTTACTAGTAGTTTTAAATATTATTTATAGCTTTAAAAGTCTTGTTTATTAAACTAGTCTTGATTACTTTACAAGAGTGATTTGTTTGCTACTCGGCCCCTCACTGATACAAGAACCAATCTTGGTATGAAATTGTAATTTTTTAATTAACTAAGAATCTAAATAAAATATTGAGTGACATTGCATTGAACAAACTTTTAAAAAATTCATTTGAAATCAGTGCTTTTGGGACTATAAATGTTAACTGGATAACTGGATAAAGGACACTATTTAAGACAATTTGTCAGATCTTAAGAAAGAACAAAAATGTGGACAAATTAAAAGAGAAAGACACTCAATAATATCAAGTGGAAGTGGATATTATGTCAAGGCCATCATCTAGATGAATCTAGAGCAGAAAAGTCATCAAGGCATTGAAAATGAGACAAGTGATAAATTATGTTTAAAAGAAGAGAAAATAATTACTGTCATTAACATTTGTAATTACAGGCATAAATAAAATAGAAGAAGAAAGAAGAATAATGAAAACAAAGCTTAGTCCTAGTTAATTTTTAAATATATTATTTTAAAAATTATTTTATTAATTTATTTAACAGAGACAGAGAGCATTTTAACAGAAGGGAGGGGCAGAGAGAGAGAGGGAGAATTAGGCTTCCTATTAAGCAGGGAACCAGCAACTGGGCTCAATCCTAGGACTCTGGGACCATGACCTAAGCCAAAGGAAGACATTTAACCAACTGAGCCACCCAGTTGCTCTTTTTAAAATGTATTCTTATTTGCTCACATTCCTAGGGCTCCCATGTACAGTAGGACAAATTACATGGTATTTCATTTTGAGTGAAAAGTTAAAATCACAGTGATAAATAGTTATTTGCATATTGACCTATTTTGTGAACCAGTGGAGTGTATACAAATTAACTTTAATTCCAGATACAATATAAATAGAAATTTTGTGATTATGTATTTATATATTCAGTTTATTCAATGAACTAAAATAATATTCAACTATATCATAATTCTAATCATAACAACTCTTCCCGCCCAACCCAGCCCATCTGAAGAGCCCATGCCAGCTAGAAAAAGAAACCTAATAGAGGATCAGTGTTGTAAGTTCTTCCACAAATTGTGTTTTCAGAGATTATTATCTCTTACCCTTGATACCCACAAAATGCAAGTATTCTTTTTTTTTTAAGATTTTATTTATTTATTTGACAGAGAGAAACACAGCCAGAGAGGGAACACAAGCAGGGGGAGGTGAGAGAGGGAGAAACAGGCTTCCCGCCGAGCAGGCAGCCCGATGCGGGGCTCGATCCCGGGTCTCCAGGATCATGGCCTGAGCTGAAGACAATTGCCCAACCAACTGAGCCACCCAGGCGCCCCATGTAGCTATCTTTAAATAGAATTCTATGCAGCATGGGAAATGAATGAATTATGGCAACATGTCTTTCATGGATAAATCTCATAACTGTACATGTTACAGAATGAAAAGACAAAAGTATACTTACTGAACAATTTCATTTATCAAAACTTTGAAAGCAGGCAAAACAAAACTCTCATGTATAGAGATGCATATTCAGGTGTAATCTTTATAGAGAAAGGTATGACTACTTTAAGCCCAGATGATAGTTTGCTTTAGGGAAGGTGATGGAATTGTTTGGTAGGAAAAAGTGAAATGCTTCTAGGGTACTGAAATGTGCTATCTCTTATCTTAGGTGATGATGATAGTGGAGGATGTTTTTCCTTTTGTGGATATGTTTTTAACTAATTTATTACACAAGAGTGTTACATTTTATCTCATTTTCTCTGTGTGATTTTTACTTGTCATTAAAAGAGCCATAGCCAATAATAGATTAAATTTACAAAAAAGGAAAGAAAGGGTGCTTTTCTTTATTTTCACAAAAAGGTCTGCATTATGCACTGAAATGGATATAATTTTTAGTTACAGGTGGAAGTTTGTTTCTGAGATATTGACATGATAGTTTGTGTTGAAGGAAATAAGCAGATTACTTTTCTGTATCTGTGTGAGGTTTTTTGTTGCAATGACCATTTATTGCTTTATAGCTTGAAAAGAATACCCAATAAAATATTTGGCCATGATTTCAGACTTTTACAATGACTTGTCTCTATATATAATGTCTACATCATTAGAAGAGAGTAGACATTGTTGTCTGTCTCTGTCATCCATTCCTACATCATTGTTTTTCAGTCTTGTAGGATGAGTGGGTTTGATTCCATCTCCCATCTCCAAGAAGGGCCATGATTGTCTTTCCTTTTTGCAAAGTTCTTGCTTTAAAATCTGGACTTAAATTTCTCTAAATGGAATCAAGACTATAACTTTAAGTAATGTGTAAAGAAAAATGAAGTTTCCCCTCTGGATGGTATGGGAAAGAAATATGAGACCTTAAGTTGCAGTATCAATTTTATTACTGCAAGATATCCTAGCCTGTAGATGAAGATTGCAACTAGAAAAGGATAGAACTGAGAACTTTTCAGTGAAATTGAGTGTCACTTAAAATTAATTTGGGCTTTTAAGTTATTTTTGAGATGGAAAAGAGGTCTCTGTTGACCTGATTCTTCATGTGAACATGCAGCAAGAACCAAAATCTCCTCTGTCATTTGTCAGTATGAGTTAGATTTTCTGTAATTTGCAATTAATTCCATTTTACCTGATAAAATGAAGGCCTGGAAGTGAATAGGCTATTGTCTATTATGTCTTCATATACATAAGATTTTAGATTTGTGAAAAATTATTTGATATAATTAAATTTTCAATATACAAAGATTCTCTTTTATTCACATCTGAACAAAATAGTGTTGGTAGATAATGGGTAAACAAATGCTAACTAAAAACTGTTGTGGGGAAATTCATTTCTATAACCTGCAGATTTTGACTTATTTTGTCTTTAAGCCATATTATAATTTTGATAAAAGAAATATCTCTGAAAAGTAAATATAAAATCTCTTGATATTTCCAAATGGATATAAAATGATTTCTATGAAACTAAATAATTGTTGGCATGTGTGCTGTTGTTTATCACAATCTTACAAAATGATATTCATATTTTGTAAACCATAAATGTAGTTCCTTATTCTTGCCAGTCTTGACATCTGAGATACCATCATTTAAAAAAATGTAACCATATTTTCTTGCCCCAAATTCCTTTCCCACATTTCCTCAAAGCTCTGTCTCCAGTCACGTGACCTAATGGAAGACTATCTCATTTGAGCTCACATTAGTATTTTGACAACAATCTGACTATTTAGGTAATATTAGAGATTACCTTCGGAGATAGAGTTTAACAGGACTCTTTTGCAAAAATAGTCATTAAAGCCCAGTTCTTAAAATTGGGCATTGAGGGAGCCTGGGTGGCTCAGTGGGTTAAAGCCTCTGCCTTCGGCTCAGGTCATGATCTCAGGGTCCTGGGATCGAGGCCCATGTTGGGTTCTCTGCTCAGCAGGGAGCCTGCTTCCTCCTCTCTCTCTGCCTGCTTCTCTGCCTACTTGTGATCTTTTTCTCGTCGAATAAATAAATAAAATCTTTAAAAAAAAAATTGGGCATTGAACCAAGCCAGAGAGTCAGCAACAAAGTAAGTAACTGTAGACATAACCTTGCTCCAAAATGTAGATTAACACTGGAAACTGAACGATTAGTAAAGACTAATGTATTTCAGCAGAAATATATGCCTCAATCTGAATTGAAAAATTAATTCTAGGATTTGTTAGATGTGTTAATTGGTTCAACTCACAATTAACATATGAAAAGGAAAAGACACTGAAAATAGACTGTGAATTAAGGCAGCAAAAGAAGTAATAGAAATAAACCTTACATGTGACAGCCTGTCACCTTCATAAACTAAAGTTGTGTGGCAAAAAAAAGCAGCCATAGCAAAGCACCATGACACTGATATTCACACAAATGTTGGTCACATAGACATTTTCTTTGTAAATATTCATGTCATTAATCTTCTTTCAAAAATCACTGAAGTATAAACATGAGCCAGACTTGCATTTGTGCAGAAAGAATGCACAAAAAATGAGTGCACAACACTCTAGTTGCTGTCTGTTTACATGTATTATAGCAAGTGTATGTGAAATGAGAGGGAGGCTGGATGTTCTGAATGCTTGGTTTAACCTGCTATCTATGTAGAGTTAGCAATGCAGCTTAAGAAACGTAGACACTCATGTGTCTGTATGTATTATAGCTTTTGTTTGCTTTGTAGTTTGTCCTAGAATGGGGCATAAATGAGATTTACATTCTAGTAATCCTATTTACTTCTCTATATAATGAACTTCTTACTTACGTAAGCACATATCCATGTCTATGAACAGAAAAAATAACTTTTTGTACATAATTAATAATCATAGGACATTATTAAAAATAATACCTATTCATTAATGGGTACAGTTAGCAAACATCTCTTTACTCACAGCACTGTGCAAGGAACTAAAGAAAAAAGACAAGTCTTTGCAGACAGGCTCATTATCAAGGAGTCAAATGGAATCTTATTTGTGCTCTTTTTGGGGTTTTAACAAAGTATTATTATTAACAAAGTAGAACTTGTAATGGCGAGAAATACAGACACATAATAAATAAATATATGTTCAAAATTAAATTGTATTTTTCAGATACCATTGAAATTAGTTGTCACCATCTAACTAAATTTTCTTCAGTGAAAAGTAAACAAAGGTTATGTTCACAAGTTCTGGAACAACACATTAAAGAAACCTGTGGACACATCTTATCTTCCTTTCCACTGACTGAACAGGGATGATAGGCCCTACGGGAGATGTCCACATTGAGTGCTGTGCAGCTGACCCAAGCCACCTGGATTGCATCCGGTTCAAATACTATCACCAGCAATAGCGTGGAGCCCCATCTCCAATCTTTCTGAATAGGTAGGAAATAAATAGGAGTACCTTTTTTTTTTTAGATCCGCAAATGATGGTGTTATCCAGCGGCTGAATGTTGAGAGAGTAAAGGTATATATCCCTACTATAAATGGCTCACAAAAATCTAGTGCCTCTTTTTTTTTTTTTTTTAAGATTGTGTTCACTTATGTGACAGAGAGAAACACAGCTAGAGAGGGAACACAAGCAGGGAGAGTGAGAAAGGGAGAAGCAGGCTTCCGGCCAAGCAGGGAGTCTGATGCTAGGCTTGATCCTGGGACCCTGGGATCATGACCTGAGCCAAAGGCAGCTGCCTAACCACTGAGCAACCCAAAAGCCCAGGTGCCTCTTCTTCTTCTTTTTTTTTTTTTTTTTAAGATTTTATTTATTTGACAGAGAGAAACATAGCCAGAGAGGGAACACAAGCAGGGGGAGTGAGAGAGGGAGAAGCAGGCCTCCTGCAAAGCAGGAAGCCTGATGTGGGGCTAGATCCTGGGTCTCCAGGATCATGACCTGAGTCGAAGGCAGTCGCTTAACCACCTGAGCCACCCAGGTGCCCCATGGTGCCTTTTTTTTAAACAACACTTGATAAGAGCTTTCTCTTTCCAGTTCCTGCAATGCAAAAAGAAGTACATGTATGTCCAAATAAGAGGAATCCATCTATGTGCCCAAGCATATATGCATTGTAGCTGGTAAGTATGGCTGCCACAGGAGAAAATTATTGTGTTACTGGTGAAGTGACGTGAGCTAAACCTACCTTTTATCATTCACCTTTAGAACCTCCTAAATTAAAAAAAAAAGGACCTCCTAAATTTTGAAAATGTGCATATAAGCCTTTCAATAACATACGCTTTTCTTTTTTTTTTTTAAGATTTTATTTATTTGATAGAAAGAAACACAGCCAGAGAGGGAACACAAGCAGGGGGAGTGAGAGAGGGAGAAGCAGGCTTCCCGCCGAGCAGGGAGCCTGATGTGGGGCTCGATCCCAAGTCTCCAGGATCATGACCTGAGCCGAAGGCAGTCGCTTAATCAACTGAGCCACCCAGGCGCCCCAACATATGCTTTTCAATATTTGTATTATATACACACACATAAAGGAAACAAACACACAACATTTGAATTCACACAAGAAAGAGAAAATAATGTGGGATTAACAATCTCAAACCTTGATCCTCTGATTTATATTTGTAAATTCATACAACCTCTTATCTCTATCCTTACCTTCTATAGGGAGAGATCTATTTAAATGTTTATATTGTTTTAATTATAAATACTCTGTGACTCAGAAATATATTTCTACATATGTATTTTATTGATAAACCTGTACACATGTAAATGATTTTTATCTCTTTAAGATTATTCTTTACAGAACTATTTGAAAGTTCAAGAGATGGGGATTAATCTAATTTGTCTATCTATAAAGACATTAAATAATTATGATAAAAATCAAACAATGGTATACTATATCTTTATATAGAAAAAGAAGTCATTTATATTCTAAAGTAGAACTTTCTTCAAGGCAAATTGCACAGTACAAAATAGTACAGTGTAGAACAATATGTTTAATATGCTACTATTTGGGTTAAACTATAAAAATACTCTGAATTTGCTTGCATATACAATAAATAATTTTAATAGACTTCTAAAAGAGCTAAATGAATTATCTTCCTTCTAGGTAGAAGAGATGAGAGGCTGAAGGAAATAGGTACACTGGATAATTAATTAATTAATTAATAATTAGTTTTTATTTTTTAATTTTTTCAAAAAATATTTTATTTATTCATTTGAGAGAGAAAGAAAGAGCACAAGCAGCAGAGGCAGAGGGAGAGGGAGAAGCAGGACCCAAAGATCATGACCTAAGCTGAAGGCAGATGCTAAACCATCTGAGCCACCCAGGCACCCCAAATTTTTTAAATATTTAAAGGAGGGAAGGGCATAAGAAGAGGGAGAGAGAATCACAAACAGTCTCCATGACCAACATGGAGCCAGAACAGGGCTCCATCTCATGACCCTGAGAGCATGACCTAAGCTGAAGTCAAGAGTCAGACATTTAACCAACTGAGACAACCAGGCTCCCCTAAATAAAATATATTTATAAGGATAGAGAAGAGATGGAAGGCAATGAAGCTAGCCTTCAAAAAGAAAATGAAAAGTATATTCTGTGACCCAACAATCTGTTTCAGGGTATATACCTTAGAGAAAACTCATCGCAGGTCTCAGAGAAGACATGTAGGAAGATTAGTTATGTCCTATGGGATGTTCTACATTTATAGGAAAATGTTACTAGTTATACATTTAAAAAAATTGGTAGGTATTAAAAACATGCAAAAACAAAACAGAATGTCGCTGTGTAACACAATTGCATTTTTGTAAATTGAAAATATAGTTATAAAAAGTGGCATTATGTATATTCTAAGGATGTATACTTACAAAGAATCAATAGCAAACACTGTTAGCACAGGTTTCTAAACTGAAAAGGGAAGAATTAGTGACATATTGCTACGTATTAAAGTACTCCAAAACTTTGTAGCTTAAAACAAAAAAACATTTTTACTACAGTTTCTAAGGGTCGAGAATCTAAGAATGTGTTGCGGGCCGATGCAGCAACGCGAACGGAGACCTAAGGGCAAGGAGATGGTGAAAGAAAGAAGAAGAAGAAAAGAGATGGGGGCGGGAAGGACAAAGTGGATCCGTGTCCAAACAGTGCCGATTTTATCCAGGGTTACAAGTCATTATATAGTGAACATTGCTCAGTCATGTATAAACATCCATAGTGGTAGGGTCACAGCAAGGATTTTACAGCTTCTTTCCATACCCCCACAGTTCCCCTTATCTCCTTCCCAAAACACCAGTAACAGAGCCCATGGCACCAATTCTCTTAATTTGTCCTAAACTATTAGTTAAACCTCACACATATTTAACTGTCTTTTGTCTCTCCTCTATCACAAAAGCAGGGGCCTAGACAGGTGGGTACCAGGAGTTTCGCTCAAGTGTTAACTCTTGCCTAGCGTGGGCGAAAACGTCCAGGCTGATGAGTTCAGGAGCTCTTACTCAACTGTTGATGCCATCCTGGCTCTGGCTCCCCACAAGAATGGTTTAGTGGGGGTGGTTCTGGTTCAGGGTTTCTCTTGAGGCCACAGTCAAAATGTGGGTCAGCCCCTATAACCACCTAAAGGTTTAATGGGGATTGGAGAGCCAACTTTCAAGAATGGCTTGGTAATACAAGACTGATGCCCCCAGTTCCTTGCCACATGGGTTTCCTCACTGGGTTTGCCTGGATGTCCTCAAGACATGGCATCTGGTTGGGAGCACCTGCGTGGCTCAGTTGTCAAGTGCCTGCCTTCAGCTCAAGTCATGGTCCCGGAGTCCCAGGATCGAGCCCCGCATTGAGCTTCCTGCTCAGTGGGAAGCCTGGTTCTCCCCCTCCCAGTCTCCTTGCTTGTGTTCCATCTCTAGCTGTGTTTCTGTCAAATAAATAAAATCTTAAAAAAAACCACAAACAAACAAACAAACAAAAAACATGGCATCTGGTTGTCTCCAGTGCAAGCGTATTCAGAGCAAAAGGGAGTGAGGTATCATATAACAATCTCAGAAAGTGGCATAACATCAATTCTGCAATATTCTACAGGTCGCACAGAACAACCCTGGGAGATGTGGCAGGAGACCGTATAACAGCTGGCGGGCATGATCAGGGGACATCTTTGAAGCAATCACAGATAGTAAAAATGAAGATCAGAAACAAGGGAAAAATAATATACAATAAAATAAAACAAAAAAATAATCTTATACTGCCTATTACCAATAGTAGCATGGAGTGATATAATTAGCTTGGTTTTATGTGCCTGAGGAAGGCAAACACACATAAAAATGTGTTGTTCATATATATGCCCATAGCTATTTATCCATTCTCTTATTTGTTAACTTATTTCCAATGTGTTTTATTATTACAAATAATGATGCAGTGAAAATTTCTGTGAAGCTCTCCTTGTGTATATGTACATGTTTTACTAAAATATATATACTTGTAAGTGGAAGTGTCAACTTTTGTTTGCATATCTCTAATGACTGGCTGGTAATAAGTTTCTCTCCAAATTAGACATAATACTGTATATTCTCACCAGGAGCAAATGAGAGTTCCCATATTTATTATCCTTCCTAATTATGGTACATGTCAACTTTGAATATGATAGATGTGAAATGGAATATTTTTTCAAGTATTTTTTCCCTGATTAGTCCTGAGTTTGAGCACCTGTTCACATTTTATTTCCACTTATGTGACTGTTATTTTTAAGTCTTTTTCTCTTTTTTTTTTCAAAAATTTGTTCTTTTATTATTTTATCATTCTTTTTGTAATCTTAGTTCTATATTGCCTTGCAATGATTATCTCTAAATCCGTGGTTTGTATTCCTTATTTTGCGTAGAGTATCTTTTGATGGACAGACATATTCATTGCATGGTAGTCCAATTTATACAATTTTCATTTTATGGCTTGTACTTTTGTATTTTGCTTAAGGAATCCTTCCCAATATAAAGATTATAGAGTCCTCTCTACATTTTTAATGCAAGTTTAAAGAATTTATTTTCAGTTAGGTTTTTAATATGTCTAAAACTTTAATTTATGTATCTTGTTAAAATAGAGTAGAATTATATTTCACTTTCTACAGTGGTAGCCAATTGTCCTATAATGATTTTTGAAAGCACATATTTTCCATACTGACTTGTTAATGTATCCCTTATATACTAAGTTTCATTATATACATGCTCTGTTCTGGGTTCTCTTTATATCCCATTGGTATATAATCTACAAAACTGCACCAGTAGCATACAATCCAAATTATTGACTTTATGATAATTCTTTATGTCCTTTTTCATTTCCTATTTTATTATTCCTCATAATTTTGGATAATCAAAAGCCATTTATTTTTACATCAATTTGCTAAGTTCCAGTAAAGATTGGTTTTAATTTGAAATTTCTTTGAATTTATAGATAACTATCAGAGGATAGCAACTATAAAATATAGAGGATTTCCAAACAGGGAAGGGATAATTTTCTATTTGTTTAGGTCTTCTTTTATATCCTCCAGTAGCATTTCATAATTTTCTGTTTAAATGTCTTAAATATCTTTCATTGAATTCATTACTAGATAACTTAAATTTTTTGCTGTTATTGCAGAATAGAATTTTTTTAATATTACATTTTTAAATTAGTTGTTGCTGGTATATAAAAATGATATTGATTTCCGGATCTCAATCTTATATCTGGCATCTTTCTGAAATTTCTGATCAATTCTTATTGCTTCTAGATTTCATTGGTTTATATATGTTCACAATCATATAATCTTTAAAAGACTAACATTACAATTGTTATACTTCACTTACTTTTATTTATTTATTTTTTTTAAAGATTTTATTTATTTGACAGAGAGAAACAGAGCCAGAGAGGGAACACAAGCAGGGGGAGTGAGAGAGGGAGAAGCAGGCTTCCCGCCGAGCAGGGAGCCCGATGTGGGACTCGATCCTGGGTCTCCGGGATCATGACCTGAGCCGAAGGCAGTCGCCCAACTAACTGAGCCACCCAGGCGTCCCATTCACTTACTTTTATTGCTTTCTTATATTATCTAAGGCCAGTAATGTATTCAATAATGGCAGCGATACTCAGTATCCTTTTCTTGTTCTGAACTTTAAGGTGTTTCTCAAGTTTTTCTTTAAGAAAGATGTATGCAGTGCACTCCATGGTGATAAAGCAGGTCTCTTCCAGTTTACTAAGTTTTTCTTCCTAGTTTATGGATATTTTGCATTATGACTGAGGGTTAATCTATGTGGATTTTTCTAAACCCACATACCTGATTATATAGCTTTTTAAAATTACATTATATTGATATTTTATTAGAAAAAGTTCTATAATTGGTGATGTATAGTTTGCTTAGTAGGCATTTACATATACATTTGTAAATAAGGCTGTTGTGTGTTTATTTAAGGTCTATAAAGTACATAATTTTGGTACTAATTGGACTAATTTTGATGTCTCATTAAAATGAACTAGGCATATAGTTCTTTTTTTCCTGTTTTTTTAAATACTGAAATAAAGTAGGAGTTTTATGTTCTATGAGATTTTGGTAAAAGTTGTTTCTTAAATCACCTTGACCTGGTACCTTTAGATGGAGATTTTTTTACTATTAATTTCATGATTTCAGTTTAGACAAGTTTTGCATTTCTTTTTGACTAAATTTGACATGATTATATTTGAAATTGACATCTATGTTGCAAAATTTACTGGCATATGCTTTTCTTTTATGATGTTCTTTAAATTTTTTACAGCTGTTTTTATCTTTCTTTGACAGCTATGTTGGATTGTTAATTTTTTATTTTGTTAATTGTTTCCTGTCAATTATTTTATCTCTTCTACTTTCTTTATGCTTGTTTTATCCTAGTTTCTTGTCTGATATAATTATCTCATCAACTTTGTAAAAAATATTAAAACATAAAAGATACTTTCAGATATAGCATCATCTCTGTTCTGTAAGAGTTGATATTTGATCTTTTCCGTTTTGTTTATTTTAAACTTTTGAACTTTACAATAATTTTCTCAATGATCTATGAATTTCTTAGAATTTTTACATCTGTTTTTACAGCTTTATTTGAATAGTTGTCATTTTCTATGGGTGGCCAAATTCTTCTTTATTTTTTTTCACCAGCTCTTCAAGAGTCACACTGGATATGGCGACTTTCACTTCCACGTCCCAATTTGTGAGACCTCATGGTCTCCTTGACTCCTGTCCTATACTCACTGTTGGAAGGCCAGGCTTCTTTCTGACCAAGGCACATAGTCCCTAGCATAACCTTGGCTCCTAATGCTCTCTTTTGAAATTCCTGTTTATTTTGGAGGCTTTCCTTTTTATTTTTTATTTTGTGGGGTTTCAGATTTTTTAAACTTATATTTGATAATAATTGTCATACAATACTTTTATTTTATTTTATTTTATTTTATTTTATTTTATTTTATTTTGAGAGAGAGAGCTGAGGGAGGGACACAGGGAGAGGGAGAGAGAGAATCTCAAGCAGATTCCCTGCTAAGCATGGAGCACAACGAGGGGCTCACTCAGTCAGACCTGCTATCATTTACCTGAACAAAAACCAAGCACCCTTTAGACAATACTTCTTTGAAATTTGAAAAGAACGATTTTCTGGCTATCTTTATAGAAATAGAAATGTAATAAAGACTTTCCCAAACTTTTATATGAAACTTAATTCTGAAACACAGCATGTATTCCTTAAGTGTATGAAATGAAATATTTCATTCTGCTTTCTCTTTTTTGTTATGAGGAAAGAAAAAAAAAGACTGCTATCATCTAATCATCATGAGTTTGTAGAAAATCTTTCTTCTCTGGTACCTTTTAAGAATTTTCTTTCTATTTTTGGTATTTTACAATTTTATTATCATTCATTTACTTATGGATTTTTTTATCTTCATAAATCAAACTTTCATCTTGAGGATTTATTTATTACTTCTGAAAAGTTTAGCAATTTTGCCTTTATATATTGCAAGTCTAGTTTCATCACTGAGCTGGTATTAATCTCTTGTTCTACATGATATATAATTTATTCTCCTTATCTTCCTTTGAAGTATCTGCCTATTCTGAATCATGTTCTAAACCCATGGGGTTGGATTTTGTGGACCACTTACATTATTAATTATTTTATTTCAAAGTTGTTTGTTTTATACTTTTTAGATTATCAATGTTTTCCTAATTTGTGGTCTTTTTATCTTTTATTTTTTATTGTTATTTATTTGAGACAAGGAGCTCAATGAATAAATTTATCAAATTTTTTTAACTGAAGTTTCCTAATTTACATATTTAAGTGGCGATAGAGAAATTGCATAAGGGACATGCATATTAAGTTTGAAGTTAGAATAAATTTATAAAAGATAATAGATACACAGATGATAGAATTCAAATTTAAAAATTATTTATATATTTGATTATTGTACTAAATATGTTTAACAGGAATAGCTGTAGTATTTGATATTATTAATATAGCTAAAAACTTGGCAACCTATTCAGCATTTGATATATAAAAAAATCTTGGTGTCCTAGTTACTTAAAAATGCAATATACGTTAGTTAAATGTGATTGCTGAGTTCCTATAATTTACCAGAAACTGTACCAGGCTCTGATAATATAGCAGTAAATAAAATATCCTGGCAAAAGAATATTATGCAAATGAACAGATAAATACATATTAAAATTAAGACAAAAGCTATGGATTTAAAAGGAGGATAGGAGGTAGGGGAACTAAGAGAGGCTTGCAGTTGGGATAGTCCTTTCAAGACAAATTTCTCCTGAATATGGGATAAACAAACAAAGGTATGCTTGCTAATAATGAAGGCTGGTGTGTGTTCAAGGCCAAAGAAACCACTGGCTCAAAAGTCCTGAGTTAGAAGATAATTGTCATCATCTAGAAATTAAGCTGAAACATAGAGAACAAAGGGGGAAGTGACAAGACATGAATTTGAGAAGTAAACAGAACCCTGATCCCAGATCCCAAAAGAGTTTTAGGCCATGTTTTGAGTTTGGATCATAATTGAAGTTCAAAGGAAAACCATGTCACAAATTCAAGCACATAATTTAAATGATTTTATTTACAATATATAGCTGTTGATATAATAACTGTTCTTATTTGATGGATGAATAGCATCAGCTTAGACATGTTACCATAACAACAAATGTATCTACTCACCAATTATAGTTGTCAAATTTGGATATTGCTGCCATCAGCTGGGTCACATTTGAGCAATGTGGGCCACCTTTTGTTCCCTCACTTTGTAAACTATTTTTATTGTCCTTCTGAAAAATATAAGAAACAGGCTAAAATTTCCTGAAATAAATGATACATTTCTGTCTAGGATTGGTGGCACAGTGTGATAGTGAATTTTGCATGTCAACTTGACCGGGCTACAGCGCCCGGTAATATGGTTGAACATTATTTTAGATGTTTCTATGAGAATGTTTTTGGATGAGACTAACATTTAAATCAGTAGACTTTGAGCAAAGCAGATTGCTGCCCATAATCTGGATGGACCTCATTCAATCAACTGAAGGCCTGAACAGGACAAGAGACTGACATTTCCAGAGCAAGCAAGAGTTCTTCCAGCAGACGGGCTTCAAACCTGAGCAGCAACATTGCCTTTTCTGGTGTCTAGACAATCCACCCTACTGTAGGCTTTCAATTTGTCAATCTCCATAATCATATGATCCAATTCCTTGAAATCTCTCTCTCTCTCCATCCTGTTGATCCTGAGAAGAAGGAAAACTGACTGTTTCTGCTTATTGAGTTTTTCACTGGTGCTACTGGCAACAATACTGTATGTTCTGGTTTTAAATGTCCTGCTTTCATCTCCTGCAAGAAGAGAAATAGTGTAATAGAATCATTTTCTTGTTTTTTGTTTCTTTATTAATTTTAATATCTTCCTTAGAAGATCAACAATCCTGTACTTACACCAAATACAGTGCAGAGAGGACCTCAGCTGCCTAACTCTGCTACATGCTTCTGTCTGAAGGCCTTCTCATGCATATGGAGTAAGTACTTTTATTTATACTGTCAATATAGTGTCACATTGGGGCCATTCCTGAAGACTATGCTCCACTTAAAAAAAGTGATAATGCCATTTTCAGGACTATTCTTGCGACAACCTTTTATTCTTATCTTTTTCAATTTAATGATAATAATATAATCCTTAAATTATTCGATTTACATTCAAGCAAAAGATCTGCTACCAGAAGAAACTGTTATTCAGTATATTACTGATATTATATCAGATATTACTCTAGCAAATTCAGTAAAATTTACATAAGGATAGTTATTAATTTTTACTTGAGAAAATCATTAAATTAGAAATTTACATTTAAGAGTATTACTTCAATGTTTCTCTTTAATAAAGGCCTAATACTAATTAATTATTTTCGATATTTCTAGTAATATGGGCAGGTATGGGTTAGTGATATAACCATTTTCACATTTAATCTGGAATTTTTTTGGAATATATAATTATTATATTTATTAATTCTATTCTTGTCATTTTTGTAAAATGTCAGCTCATTTAAAAAATGATTTTCTGTATTTCATATTTTATATTTTTTACCTATCTATTTAATGAGTGACATCTTGCCTTCCTCCAAAATGGATAGAAGACAGCTTAACTGCTAGTCAAGATTAAAGGAAAAGAAATGATAAAATAAAATGAAGCAAACCTGAGTTTAATAACTAAGCCCAAGATCCATTCTAGGGTTTGGCCATACATCTGTGCCTCAGAGCAAAAATAAAAATAAACTTCATTTTACAAGAAAAAAAATCAGTTGCTAAAAAGAAAAGGCTCATTTCTCACACATTGAAATTGAGGCATTATGGAGCTATATACCCAATTATAAATAATGGCTTCTTCTGTAATTTAATTTAAGAAATGTGAAATAAAGTTACAAGACTCATGTAATGTTGTTGATTCTTCCTAATAGGTTCTTTCTCACTTTTTATATTAATATGGTACTGAGTTCCATAAATTTATAAGTTCTACAAATGTAACCGTTGTTTTGGACATGGTTATTATCATCAGTTAATCTGGAGGTGAGGGGTGTATGTGTATGAGTGTATGTGTATTTTGAATATAGTCATGAATAATTCAAATAGTTCTCAGATTCATTAGAATTCATGAGTATATTCTTAATATCACTTGACAAAGTTTTGCAATGTTTTAACTACATTTATGCAAGTCTAATATCCAGTAATAATAAATAACTTGAAATACAGATATTTTTTATCAAATAACTACAATTAGTTATTTTAAGCAAATATTATAGAAAGAAGAACTTTTCCTGAGGGGTAACTACAAGGACATGCAAGAATGCCATTTTCTGTGAAAGGCATATCTATGTAGTTAAATATGTTTTTATTCAATAACCACATATGTAAAAATTAGATTGAGAGCTTTAAGGGAATATCAGTATGGTTTCCATCTTCAAAGAGTTTATAATTAAGAATTAGTAGAGAGTTCAGGAAAAGTAGCTTTGACACAAAAGTGGAAGGATGCATGAAAAATTAGCAAAGTTTTAAAGAAGGGAATAAAGAAAGCTCCATGTAGGCAATATTTATCTGTTCTATTTATCCCTATGTATGGTGGCTGGAACAGTGCAGGAAAACAGTTGGTGCTCCCCTCATATCCACTAATATCCATAATGGGCTTAAAAACATTTCAAGAAAAGGTCTTTGTGAGCAAAAGAAACAACATAAATTGTTTGTAAATTATTTTCACATTTTAATATTAAAAAAGGATCCAATTCGTCCAGCCTATAATATTCTGGAAAAATATAATTGTACTGAAGATGTCAAGAAACTTCTCTTTTATTCAATATTTTTAATATATTTTTTACATGATATTTGACTTAAGAGGGCATGAGAAATGGTTTGTAAGTGAAACAAATGGTAAAGAAAAAAGTAATGGGGATCACAATGGAAAATTTTCAAACTGTGCATCCTTTTTACTTAGCTTTAACTCTTCCACTTTTTCTATGAGGTCAGTATATAGCATATGTATTTCGTTGTTGGACAAATTATTTCTTATACAGAATTCACAGATTTATTGGAGACTCAAAAACCTATACTTTCATTTCCAGTTGAAAATGTCATCTGGCTAGCAGTCCTTGAAATAGCCTCCTCCACCTTTTCTCTGAAGTTGTTAGGCAGAGACTTTAAAAAGATGAAATTGCACAACACTGTGAACTGGGACTCACTGTCAACTTATTGTCAGAATATGAGAGGAATTTCCATTAACTACAAGGCCAAAGAGAGTGGATTAAATATACAATCAGTATGATGCTGCTAGTGTGTCTGCCTGCTGGAAAGGAGATAGAAAGACCTTTATTTCTTCCTTCTTTCTATAATCCCTGGATCAGAAACAAAATCTCAACCAAGCAGAAAACTGAATAGCCATCCTTCTACTGACTGCATGCTAAATTTTAGGCAGTATTACAGTTTCCCATGCCCCCAACACTGACCCTTAATACTGTCTTATTTTTTATTCACTTAAGATATTATAATTTCAAAAAAATAACACACACAAACAAGTAAAAAAATGAGATAAAGGAAGGAAAATAATTACTGGAAATGACTTGAAAGCTGAGAATGTAACTCATGACTGGAGCATTCATTGAAGAGAGGAAACAAGATAAGCTCTAACAGGGCTTTTCTTTGTTTTTATTCTCTATCTATTATGCGTGTTCTACACAGTTAAGGTAGATGGGAGAGGACCCATATCAAAGGATGCAAACAGTCAGAAGATAAATGGAAGGTAAATATTGGAAATCAGGTTGGAATTATGCAGACTTTGATCTGTAGATTTATGCAATTATCCATCAAACTTAACTGGATTTGGATACCCCCTCCTTTTCAACAATAGATAAACATGAATAACAATATGAATAAAAATATCAATGTAAGCTGCCTCTCCCCTCCACAGACACGTTGAGTCATTCAAGTTCCTATTATCCTGTATTATTGTCTTCACAGTGCCTATTACCTCTGAAGTATGACTTCTTTATTTATCTCTCCGCTAGTGACTCACTGAAGTGCCTGAGACCTATTAGGTGTTAGACAAATATTTATGAAATTAAATAGTGAAAGAGAATGAATGAATTCTGAAAATTTAGAGAGACTCATTGATATGATCTACTCTAAGAATAGAAGAGAGCATTTTATTTATTTATTTGTTTGTTTTAAATATTTTATTTATTTATTTGACAGAGAGAGAGATCATAAATAGGCAGAGAGGCAGGCAGAGAAAGAGGGGGGAGCAGGCTTCCTGCTGAGCAGAGAGCCCGATGTGGGCCTGGATCCCAGGACCCTGAGATCATGACCTGAGCTGAAGCCAGAGGCTTAACCCTCTGAGCCACCCAGGCACTCGAGAAGACAGCATTTTAGACAGTGTAGTATCTATGATTACATCTGATTAAAAAGTCAAAAGCATAAGTTAAAAAGGAGATTGAGGGGAAAAGATTCAGAGGAAAAACAGTTGTGTTGATACATGTAATTATCTCTTACAGAGCCTTAGATCACGAAGTAAACTTACATACTTCAGCATTTCCTTGGATTTCTAATATTTCTTCTAGCTGTGCTGATTGGATTTAGTCAAGTGTTAATACCATACAGGCTTTAAAATACAAGACTATTATAAAGACTATCAGAATATGGGGGAAAAAATGATGTAAGGGGCTTCTCCTCCCTTAAAATTTGATCCTAATGCAAGTTACTTCATGCCGACACATCTGTAAGTATGTGATTGATCCTGTGTCTCTGAGGCAGAGACAGCGATAAGGATGCTTCCAGTGTATCTTCAGAATGTAGATCAGGGGCCTCTTGCTGGGCCCTGAAGGGCTTTTTTTACAGAAAAGGCAGAGCCTCAGGATCATTAGAGAACTTCTAACAAGATTATTTAGTGTGTTTGTCTAGGTACTGAAATTTATATCCCGGATTATTTTACTTTCAGGATATTTGTCTTAAATAAGGCATAAATAATTGCTTTGCAGTAGACATAATATAGCATTTGTATGCTATAATTTTATGAAACATGGTATGCTTACAGCTAAGAAATCTTATATCAATTAATATAAAGATTTTAGTAGAAGATGGAATGTGCATCTGTAGTAAGGTATATCAAGAAATATGAAGACTTGGGGGGCACGTGGGTAGCTCAATTGGTTGAACTGACTCGTGGTTTTGGCTCGGGTGGTGATCTCAGAATCCTGGGATCAAGCCCCAGGCAGGCTCTGCACTCAGTGCAGACTTTGCTTGTCTGTCTCCCTCCTCCCTGCTTCCACTCTTTCTCTCTCCTCAAATAAATAAATAAAGTTTAAAAAAAGAAATATGAAGGCTTAAAAATTTTATGTACTATTTTGATTAGCAGATAAATGTTCATATTGGATATAGTTACACTACAGTGTTATGATGTGGAAAAACACATCAATGATGCTCGTGATCAACTTGAGATTCTTTACTAGAATGAAGAGAAAGGTATAAAGAGATAAAAAAAAGCATGGAAAGAACAATATATAATTGAGGGGAGAGAATAGAGATCCAGTATAAGAATGAAAAGTGTTCTTGACAGAAACCTGAAAATTTTTAGGAAAATTATTACACAGAACATAGCTGTAAACTTACTAATTTGAAAATTAGTATTTAAGATGAAAGTCATATTCCATTCAACAGCAAAATTAATGAGAGTGCAAATGATAGGTGACACCTTCTGTTTACATTTTTGCTGGTTTTTGTCTTTGTCAACTGGGAACAATAAAAATGCTAAAAGCCAAGTGATCAATGCTTGCAAAGTTTGAGAATAGAGGATCATGCCCTCTATATTTTATATCTTAGAAATTTAATTGTCATGTATATTGACAGACCCATACATACAACTCAGAAAATATTGTACTCAATTTCTCTTATTCTTTAAAGCAAGCATACATACAAGCAAAACCACCAGGGTTCTTAGAAAAAAAATGTAAAATGCACAGATCAAATTTGAATAGCTAAGCTGTAAATTAGTTTATTAAATGATATTAGGTAGGTTTCAGAACTGCTCAGAAGTTAAGAAAAATCAATGCTTTACTACACTTGCTGTGCTGCTAACATTGATGTTGTCCTAATGGTACCAGGCTTGTTAGCCTTGAGAACTTGTGGTCACTGCAACTATGTCTGCCACCATTGAGGGCTGATATTTTGTTCCTCACCACACTAGTAAAAATTAATGTCCAAGAAAGTCTATTTCATCAAAATGCTCACTTCTGGATTCAAATCTCATGGGGTGTCCTCTGATTGAGAAATTAAGTCATATACACATGATATCACTATATAGGAGAATGGGTACTTAGCTCTGACTTTTCTGTGTAAGTAGCATGTAAGATTCAATATAAAGGAATGCCCATAAATATTAAAAAGAAAATTAAAATATGAAGACATGCAAGGACATGAAAATACCTATGAAAACAACACAAATAATAAAATAACACAGCAAGCTGATCAGCCTACCAGCCAACAACTGAGAGCCAATAAACAAAATTTATTTCTGTTGATAGATAGAATCATTAACATCTCAATCATTAACATTAACATCTCAAGAACAGGCAACTCATGGTACAATACAACTTTAACTTTTCAGTTAAACTATAACCTTGGGAATCCTAAAAAATCAAACAGATGTGAGACCTGCTCCCAGAGCCTTTTCTTTTCTGTTCAATTTCCATATAATTAAATGTATGTCTTGCATAACGTCTTTCAGTCAATAATCCAGGATGTGTTTATTCCCATGTTTAGAAACATCTGAAAACCATAATGAATCTTCTCTAATTTCATAAAAGGATTAAACTCTTGACTTTTTTGAAAAAAATAGTGATAGAAGAATTACTGAATAAAGTATCAAAAGATTCAATTGTTATGAGAATTAATGAACAAATGGCCTCCTTGCTCACCTTCCTCCCTCCCTTCCTTCCTTCCTTCCTTCCTTCCTTCCTTCCTTCCTTCCTTCCTTCCTTCCTTCCTTTCTTCCTTCCTTCCTTCTCTTTTCTTCTTTCTTTCTTTCTTTCTTTCTTTCTTTCTTTCTTTCTTTCTTCTTTCTCTTTCTTTTTCCTCCTCCCTCCCCTATCCTCTCCTCTCCTTTCCTTTTTCCTTTCCTTCCTTTCCCTTTTGCCTTTCCTTTCCCCTTTCTTTCTCTCCAGAAATGCAGCTAAACATAAAGCAACATAATTGCCTTCTGCATGTCCAAGGAACTTGAAAATTATTTCCTCACGTTTAAAACTGTTAGCCAGTAATGCAATCAATAGATTAAAAAATGGGAAGTGGCAGCTATAAATGGCAGGTATGTCTGCTACAACTGTTTTGACAAGCAGTTTTCATCTACTGTTTTGAAAGAAAAGCATTTATTGTAGTGGTCATTTTGTAAATAAAGAGCATTAGAAGAAGTTCCTAAAATTTCAATCTCAATTTTTCTTTTCCAAATATAAAGTAATTGTAAAAAAAATAATCAAATAGAAAAATTCTCAGTGTACTGTACATTATATAAAAATCCAAATATGCTGGTGATGGAAAGGGAATATTTCAGTTTTAGTTATTATTCAAATGCATGCTCTTGGGAGGAATTGACAAAGATGGTGCCATAGGAGGCTTACAAATTCCCTTCTCCCACAAATACACCAAATGTACGGCTGTATGTGGACCAATTTCCTCTCCAAGAGATCCTGAAACTAGTTGAGTGACTCCTACACATTAGACAAACTAGAAAATACCCATATCAAAATGCTTTAAAAAGACTAAGTCCCCCCCCCCAAAAAAAAAACACAGTGCCATACAATTGAGAGTGGGAACCCTTAATTCTGAGCTTCTCACTGAGGAGCAAAGAGTTTGGGCCCCACATCTAACACCCCAACTTTTAAGACTCCCAATGGAGGGACTGGCTTCCAAAATACCTACCTTTAGAAACCAGTGGAGCGTGTGTTCAGGAGATCCACAGACCATAATAAAGAAAGAGTTCATACTGGACATGCAGACATTCTCCACAGTTATCTCCTCATGAGCTCAGCACAGAGGGATCAGGTAAAAATCACTCATCTCTCAAATAATGGTAAAGGGTGAACACTTTATGAAGAAGAATGAAAGTCTAACATATTCTCAGTATTCAGTATGTGATTATTGAATAAATCAAATAGAATTTTTCTCACCTCTTGACATGGGCATGTAAAATGAATAACTCTATTAACATTTATTTTTAAAACGAGAAATCTGGAAGTAGAACATTTTGGTGTGTCAGACTATTATAAACTAAAATAGATGCCTGTGTGTATGGGCGTGTGTGTGTTCTTCCACCTTTTTAATTTTTCTAGCAGTATTGTCATCAGGAAAGAGAAGATACAATCAATTCACTAGAACTTGACACATCTAGGTTTGATAACCAAAAAAGTATGACCCTTGCTTATGTGATGTACATAACCTAAAGATAGTTTCAGCTCTTGAATAAGGACAATGTTTCTTTAAGTGGAAAGTATAACAATACAAGGAAGTAAGGATTTATATTTCAGAAAAGATGTTCATATAGTACTCAGAAAACAAACTGAGGGTTGCTGGGGGGGTGGGGTGGGAGGGATAGGGTGGCTGAATGATGGACATTTGGGGAGGGTATGTGCTATGGTGAGTGTGTGATTGTGTAAGACTGATGATTCACAGACCTGAAGCAAATAATACATCATAGGTTAATAAAAATATAGAAAATAAAGTTTCTGCACTTGCACAAAACAAGATACTCATAAAGTGCAATAAATAAGAAATTATTTCAACTTTAATCAGAAAATTTTAATATTAATAAAAATAACTACCATGTTTATAGAAAAGTTTGTTACCAGGAACTGCCTCTAGTTCAATCCTCATAATGAGGCTGTGAGGATGTATTTACCTCCTCATTGAAATGAGGAAACAGATGCTCACAGGGGCTGACTGCATCAAAATTACAGAGTACGTTGAAAGGCAAAAGACACTTTAAAATTTGGCTCCAAACACTGTCTCAGTTTGGATTCTGCATGCATTCAACAGCATTATCAGCATTCTACTCATCAGTCATTTTGAAATGTCAATTTTTCAACTAAAATACCGTGCTTTAATCGATGAACCAACATTGTACTCAAGAGTTAAGTTTCTAAAGTCAAAGACATTTCAACAAATGTCCATGTAAATCAAAGTAGCATAGCCCAGCTTTCAAGTTGTCATGCTATGAACCTTAGCTGTGCCAGTCATATCTCTGTAGATTTAGCTAGGTTTACCTGTGTGTTTCTATTTTTTTCTTATTTAAGGTTGAAATTAATAATCACTGAGTACCTAGGATGTTGAAATGATTAAACAATTTAATGCATGTAAAGAACTGAAACACTGAGACGTTCCCTGGTATATGAGAAGCACTCAATACCGGTTTATTATTAATGTTATTATTAATAATAAAATAACTTTTTATTGCCTATATTACTTTTTTCTATATTTGTGGACTTTTTTTATGGAGTCACTAAATTATAACCAATCAGTCAATAGTTAGGAACTACACCAGGGACCAGAATCTATTATATAGCTTTTAGTAGAAAAATTTTGTATCAGTGCCACCTTTTGCTTTTTAATATTAGCCATAATTATTAATATAGAACATTTTCAAACTTCCATTGCCATAATATGCATTCATTAATAAATTATATAAAATGCATATATTTATGATCCTTGTGCCCTCCCCCACTCATCCCTGCTCTGGTCCCTTGTTTCTCTGTGGCCCTTTACCCCAAGCACCATCCCATAGATTGGGGACCAGCCCCCTCCCCTGCCTAGCTGTGGATTCTGGCAAAATGCATATATTTATACGTGTTCTGTAAAGCTAAAAAGGTCTAAGTATGTTTCTTTTTGCAATTATTACATTGCAGACTATTCCTTCCACATTTTATATCACCCAAGTAAATGACACTGTGCAGCCACCCTGTAGGTGATTAATATATGTTTGTTAAATTACAGTGAGACAGTAAACTGTTTTCTGTCACTGCCTAAATGTATAGTTAAAATATACATTTCAAGTTCACATGGTATATCACACTTAAACCTGACCTCTGAAGAGCTACACTTCCAGAAAACATTACCCAACTGTTCTATGTACTTGTAATTTATACAGTAAAGATGCATTTGGATACACTCCTCTTCCTCTTAAAGGCTTCTGCCAGAGTTAGGAGCAGAGATTATGCTTACTAATTTGTGTCCCTCATAAGAGGGAACCTCTCCTTGGAAAATTTTCCTTTGTGTTTCTCAATTGTGGTTGGGTGGAAGAACTATGGAATAGTAAATAATGAGATGGCTGAGGCTCTCTAGCTCTTTGTCCTGCCATGCAGTTCTCATGATCACAATTCAGAGCCCACAGATAAATAATAATTCTGACAGTTATTCCTGTGCTTGTGTCAATAATTTTGCATTATAAGAACTAGCGCAAACAGAAAAGCCCTGGGTTGAGTTGATGGTATCCATTTTTAATTACATTTTTAGATATTGGTTGTTTATTAACTTTATCTCTAATTTTTGTGATGTCTGTGATTTCCTGTCATCCCTTATGTTGATCCCATTATGTTATAAAAAAATTGTCAAATTTTTTGTCTGAAGGGATTTTATAATTGGAATCAAGTATTTCCACATGCTATACTCTGAGTGTGTATTCAGAAAGTTTTAAAAAATATGGCCATTTGTTATACTTACTGCTTTTATAGTCAGAAAGTTTTAGTTTCTCCAAGAAATTCTTTCAAATAAATAAATAAACCTTAAGCCAAATGGATTTTTCCAATATTGCAGCAAATCAGAAAATGTATGCACTGCATCAATGGAGAATACAGATAACTGGTAAATTAAAAGTAATAAATTAAGGGTAATCTAAATGAGAAAAAAAGTTGATATCCATAAAGATAATGTTCTAAAAGTGAATCTCGAATTGTAATTTTAGATACAAATAATTTTGTTGGTAGAAATATATTACTACAGGGGAGCGTGGGTGGTTCAACTGGTTAAGCCACTGCCTTTAGCTCAGGTCATGATCCTGGAATCCCAGGATCGAGTCCCACATTGGGCTCTCAGCTCTGCCAGGGAGTCTGCTTTTGCCTCTGAGCTTCTCCCCTCTCATGCTCTCTCTCACTCACTCTCTCTCAAATAAATAAATAAAATCTTTAAAAGAAAAGAAATATAGGGGATCCTGGGTGGCTCAGTTGGTTAAGCGACTGCCTTTGGCTCAGGTCATGATCCTGGAGACCCGGGATCGAGTCCCCTGCCTGCTGGACGGGAAGTCTGCTTCTCCCTCTCTCACTCTCTCTGCTTGTATTCCCTCTCTACCTGTATTTCTCTCTGTCAAATAAATAAATAAAATCTTTTCTAAAAAAAGAAATATATTACTAAAAGGGGACAAATTTTTATAAATGAGAAAATAAATTATTTTCAACTTCATATAGTTTAACTATGAATACCTTTCATAGTTTTTTATTTTTGTTCTGTTTTTGAGTTAGCAACTATTTTTTTTAAGATTTTATTTATTTATTTGAGAGAAACAGAGAGAGCACAAGCTGGGGGAAGGCCAGACAGAGAGGTTGAAGCAGACTCTCTGCTGAAGACCCTAAATCTTGCATCCCAGGACCCTAAATCCTGACCTGAGCCAAAGGCAGGTGCTTAGTCGACTGAGCCACTCAGGTGGCCCTGAGGTAACAAGTATTAATTAAATAATTAAAATAGGCAATTAGTTTTAAAAATTGACAATCTATATATCTCAGGTAAACATAATAAAATATTTCTATTATATATTGTGAAACTTGGTCAAAATATGGAGCTATAATCAGCTCAGTTACATTATGCTACCAGTCTTCATAAGATTTGTTATTCTTTTTTTAAGATTTACTTATTTATTTTTTGAGAAAAAGATAATGCATAAGCAAGAGTGAGAGGAGGGGCAGAGCAAGAGAATCTCAAGCCAACTCTGAGCTAAACATGAAGCCCCACTTGTGGCTTGATCTCAAGACCCATGAGATCATGATCTGAGCTGGAACCAATAGCCAGAAGCTTGACTGACTGAGCCATCCATGTCCCCCTATAGGATTTGATAGTCTTAGGAATTTAGAGAGTCATTTTAACACAATTTTGAAAAACAGGTGATTTTTGGAATTCATAAATATTCTGAAAAATGTGTATGTTGTTTTAAACTGCAGTAGGGGAAGTACTTCTTTTTTTTTCCTTTTCTTTATCTTATTTTTATTTATTTATTTATTTATCTATTTATTTATTTATTGATAAATGACCTGAAGAAGGTCTGAGAAAAAAGATACCAAATCTTAAGATTTATTATTGTCAATAGTCTGCATGACCTTTACTTTAACTGTGTCTTGGCTGTCAGTAATAATCCAAGGCTGTACTTTCAATGATAAAATGAAAGACTTTGCATATTGAATTTCTGGGTCTCCTTGAGAGTGTTCCGATACCATAGCCATTTATTCCCATTGTCAGAGCAAGGTCCATTATGAAAGCCCATTCGTCTTTACTTGAAGATGAAGAGTGGAGAAACTCCACTTCTGCCTTGAATCAAATACTAACTTCTTCAGGGCCATTAGATATAACAATATACTGACTTGCCATAGGTCTGAGATTTCTGTCTCTCTTTTCTGTCTTTGCTCTGTTTACTGATTCTTTAAGAGTTTGCTTTACCTTTATAATACACAATGTTAGTGGCACATAAAATAATTCTTTACCACATACCTGAGAGTCTCTTTTGAAATGGGCTTTTTGTCAGTTTTTTTTTTTTTTTATTCCTAGCTTAAATTGACAAGCTAGATTACTGGTAGAATTTTGAAGAAAAACTTGCTTTACCTTTCTAGAGTAATTTGACTATAGGAATTATAATGATCTACTGCAAATATATATTTCACTATAAATGCCAATTTCAGAATTTTATTTTGAAATAGTAACAGATTTTACTTATTTATAATTAAATATTATTTAATAATTGACCAGAAGATATAATAATGTCTAAATACTGCATTAGACTAATCACCCCAGTTTATAAGATATAGTAGGAAATATATGCAGGATAAAGATAGTAAATGTCATGCTACATATACCACTAGTTGATTTTTTTCCCCAAACTCCAATTTAGATCAATACGGTAACTGAATAGTCTCATAGTAGAATCCTGTTTTCCAAAAATTTCTCTGAATAACTTCAAACCAAGAACTCTCTTTTGGACAATTTCCTCCCTACTTAGGAAAACTCAAGTCTCAGATTTTAATCTTAGATTCCTTCAAGGTAAGGAAAATAAAGAGACAACTGGAAGAATTTTAGCCTGTCAACACACCTGACTGTTACCCATCTAAACACACTTAAGAATGCGTAAGAGTAAAGAGAGATGTCCAGGCCTTTGCCAGAGGAAAACACCCCAGAGATGAGACTGTGTTTCCTAGTGTTGCTGTAACAAATGACCAAAAACTTGGTGACTTAAAACAACAGTATTTATTCCTTTATAGTGCCAGGGACCAGGATTCCAAAATCAAGATGTTAGAGGGCTGTGCTACTTCTGGAGGTTCTGGGAGACAATCCATTCCTTGACTCTTCTAGCTTCTGCTGGCTGCTGGTGTCCTCTTGCCATCCTTAAGCTGGTGGTCTCATCACTCTACTCATGCCTTTATGTTCAGGGCATCTTCTCCTCTGTGTGTGTGCCTAATCTCCCCCTGGCTCTTTCTTATAAGTACACTTGTGATGCCAGTCAAGGACTACCTTGATAATCTAGGATGGTTTTCTCATGGAAAGATCCTTAACTTAATCATGTGTGCAAACATCTTTTTTTTTTTTTTTCCCAAAGGAAGTCACATTGACAGATTCCAGAGATTAGGGCTCAGACATAGCTTTGGGGTATATGTGGCATTTTCAACCTCCCACAGACTGTTCACCATTATTTGCATGGAAGCAATGAAGAAAGCCACCTCTACATAATGATCTTTTCACATAGCTGCAATTAGGATGACACATACATCTTCCAATATAACCAATCCTTGAGGGGGAAAAAAGATTTTGGAGAGCACTGACAAACAAATGTGTATGCTATAATAAAATTAATATTGAACTCATCCAAAGTACCAAATACTTTAGAATGATATGGCAGTTTTGAGACAATATTCAAAAAACTCCCTTTGAAATATGTGCATTCTGGGTGGCTCAGTTGGTTAAGCAACTGCCTTCAGCTCAGGTCATGATCCCGGAGAGCCAGGATCGAGCCCCACATCGGGCTCCCTGCTCAGCGGGAAGCTTGCTTCTCCCTCTCTCACTCCCCCTGCTTGTGTTCCCTCTCTGGCTGTGTTTCTCTCAGATAAATAAAATCTTAAAAAAAAAAAAAAAACGAAAAAACTTTTGAAATACGTGCATTTTAATTTGATTTTGGTTGATGCAAAATAAGAACTAAGAAAACCACTCTTCTTACTTCACCTAATATTTTATATAGAAATATTACAAAATAAGCAGAAGTGAGATTATATATATTAACATCTAATACAATAGACTGACTAATGTATGTCAATGGAAGGAATGGATAAGAGGTGCATTATTTTGAGTGACTTTAATGATGACTGGATTGGCTCTTGACAAAGAATGCAATTACATTTATTTTCTGTATGTAATGATAAGGCTTTAAAAAATGTGAATTAACTTAATTAGCTGGCAGTCCTTGGTTGCGCTTTGAAAAAAAACAAGTACATTCTGTAATGCTTTTGTTTTCCTTTAAAGAGCTGAACTAACTTTGATGCAAAAATCGGCAAAGAGAACTCATCTGCTAAAATGCAAACTAGGGATGCTTTTCTATAGCTATTCTTGGGCACACTCAAATCAAGCTTTTTGAGTCCTAGATTGGCTGCTTTGAACACCCCTTATTTACATAAACTCTGGGACTTTCGCAGTCATCTCCATTGTGCAGTGGAGTTTTTCTGCACGCATTCCGATTAGACCTCTGCAAATATGCATAAATTTCTTATCCAATCAAAGGCTGACCTGAAGGAAACTGTCAGGGAGTGGGCAGAGTAGGAGATTACTAAATTGGCAATTCCTTTTTAACTTCGGTATCATTTGAATGAAAAGAGGGCAACAGTATTGGTCTAAACAGAAATAAAATAGAACACCTTTGACTCGTGGGAAGATACTGCCACAAGAAACATGCAAAGAGTCATCAGGAATAGAAGATAGATCAATCTGGATATTTTTCTAGAATACAAAACAGGCAAAATAATTCAAAGAATAAACGGTTTCTTTGCATCAAATGACAACATAGTTATTATAAAGTAACTTATCAAGATAAATAACGGATTTATTGTAATTTATTTAATTTATATGAAATTGCATGGAAAAGGAAAGATCTGAGCATAAGTGTAAGTATTTTAGTTCATTTACAAGTTTAGTTATCATGTTAGATATTTGGATAACACTTGGTAATAAAGCACACTCAAGACAGTAAAAATACTCATGTATACTTTTGCATTTTAGTTCAAATAAATATGAATATATTGCAGGACATTTCAAACTATGAAATGTAAAGAAGAACGATGATAATACATAAAATGAATGGGAAGAGAATAATATCCCTGTAATTATCATGAAAATTTAATAAGCATTCTAAGACCACTCTATGTTACCTCCTTTATTAACAGAAAATGTGAAGATTATAAAACAGACTATAAAATCTGATAATCAAGGATGGCCCCAAATGACTATATTTGTATGAAATATAAACAAAAATATTTTTATTTTCATAGCTTACCAAAACTAGGAGTATCTAAGATCAAAATCAATCATATAATATTCATTAAGGGGGTAGGGTCATTGCAAATAAAAAGTTCAGGTGAAGGTATATCTATTTTAGAAACAAATTGATAGCATGCCTGAATAAAAGTTCCTGAACAATGCAATTATTATTAAGTGAAAGTTGGAAATCTTTAAATTATTTTGTTGGCAAAACATCAAGCATATACAAGCATTTATTTAATGTATGAATGAACTTTATGTTAGAATGGAAAGAAGTGTTAAATAAGGAAGACAGTAGTTAAAGAGATAAAAACAGATTTTATTCAGGAACTGTTGCAATAAGAGACCTTGTTATAGAACTGGGCTCCATTCTGAGTGACAAGGGAAAGTGTGAATTCATAGCCAAGGAAAGAGTTAGGGGGGTGGAGATTGGTGAATGGGAAATTGCTGAGAGGAGACACCAAAGTAGAAAGAATTCTTTCTAGACTGACCAAACAAAATTCTTGCTAAAAGTGGGCCTGGGGTATGAAACATTGCCTGGGTAGATGGAGGAAAATGCAGAGTTTGATTATATATTTAGAGTCACCAGATATCAATGGTGGGAGATTTTCTCTAAGTTGACAGGAGCATTCTTATTAAAACTAGACTGTGCCATTTCTGGGTAGCCTGATAACAGGGTTGAGAGGAATCTGACTAAAGTTTAAAGAGAGGGTCTTTGTCCGAGGTCAACTATACTGACCCTGTTTGAGTGTATGAGGAGAGAGAGAGATGGATATTGTTTTTATATATAAATTATATATAATAAGTCAGAGCCAAAGTTCCTTAGTTTTCAAGTGGAGTCAAAGTACAAAGCAAGTTTTCTAAATAGGGAGACTGCATTATAATTGGAAACACTGCAGAGGGAACAATGGGACAATAAACCTAGCTTCCCTGAAGGACTAATTGGGCCATTAGATGCTCATACATAACCTGAGGCCCTAATTACCTATGCTTTATATAGAAATTTCTGCCTGAGAAGACATCAGTGGATTCCCTATCTAAAGGCATTATTACAAAATATTTAGCCTGTATTAAAAAAGAATACTTGTCTTTTTTCAGAAAAAAAGAAAAAATGGATAGCTTATGCCTTCTGCCTTGATTCTCTGCAGAGATTTATTTTTTTAATTTTTAATTTTTCTTTTTTCTTATTTTTTTTGCATCTTTATCATATTGTATTTTTCCTACCTTTCTTTCTTTCCCCCTCCTTCTCCTCTTCCTTCTTCTCTGTGTTTGTATAAATATTTCAAGTTGAGAAGAGATAAAATGATTTCAGTAATTACAATCTTTCATTATAAAGTGTCAGTTCTGAAGTTCCAAATTCCCTCTCATCCATGACTTCAAATCCTAGACCTGCAAGATCCTTCCCACCCGCACTTTATTATAATAAATAATATCAAATAAGCATTCAAAGGAGTAAGAAAGCAACAAAACCTACTTACTACTCTTCTCTCTTTTTTCTAACAGTAAAAAAAAAAAAAAAAAAAATTAAACATGTATTTTCCATGCTGACTGCCTTTGATTCACCGTTTTCTGCTGCTCTTTCAATCCAGTAATTACCAGCTCCTATTTTGAGCTTTCACAGGATTAATAGTCATCAAGGTCCTCCTAATACTAACTCTGGTTGCTAGTTGATGTGTTACTCCGCTGCAGTAGCTTTCTTTTGTTTTTTAATTGTTACTAAAATTTTTTTTTTCCAGTGTTCCAAGATTCATTCCCCATTCCCCACACCCAGTGCTCCACGCTTTAGGTGTCCCCAGTACCCACCACCAGGCTCTCCCATCCCTCCACCCCCCTCCCTCCAAGGCCCTCAGTTTGTTTCTGTGTCCAAAGTCTCTGTTGTTTCCTTTCCCTCCCTGGATTACCCTAGTTCCCATTTACTTTCCTTCTCCCACTGTCCTTCAGTTTACCCCTCATGCACCGCAGGTAAGTGAAACCATGTGATACTTGACTTTCTCTTCTTGGCTTATTTCACTCAGCATAATCTCTTCCAGTCCAGTCTATGTTGCTACAAAAGTTGGATATTCCTCCTTTCTGATGGAGGCATAGTATTCCATTGTATATATGTACCACATCTTCCTTATCCATTCATCTGTTGATGGGCACCTTGGCTCTTTCCACAGTTTGGCGATTGTGGCCATTGCTGCGATGAACATTGGGGTGCATATGGCCCTTCTTTTCACTACATCTGTATCTTTGGGGTAAATGCCCAGTAGTGCAATTGCAG
>PITA01000365.1:130883-224094 GCA_004023965.1 Spilogale gracilis | reverse complement strand
CCACACTGTTGTCCAAAAGCAGCTGCACCAGTTTACATTCCCACCAACAGTGTAAGAGGGTTTCCCTTTCTCCGCAGCCTCTCCAATACTTGTTGTTTTCTGTCTTGTTAATTTTGGCCATTCTGACTGGTGTAAGGTGGTATCAGAGTGGTTTTGATTTGAATTTCCCTGATAGCTAGTGACGCTGAACATTTTTTCATGTGTCTGTTAGCCGTTTGTATATCTTCTATGGAGAAGTGCCTCTTCATGTCTCTCGCCCATTTTTTGAGGTGTTCATCTTCTTTTTGGGTGCAGTAGCTTTCAACATGGTTGGCTAATCTCTCCTCTCAAACTCCTTTCTTCCTTCTTTCCTTTCTTCCTTTCTTTCTTTCTTTCTTTCTTTCTTTCTTTCTTTCTTTCTCTTTCTCTTTCTCTTTCTCTTTCTTTCTTTCTTTCTTTCTTTCTTTCTTTCTTTCTTTCTTCCTTTCTTTCTCTTTCTTTTTCTTTCTTTCTCTTTTTCTTCTTTCTTTTTCTCTTTCTTTTTTTTTAATAATTTATTTTTTTTTATTTTTTAAGTGTTTCAAGATTCGTTGTTTATGCACCATACCTGGTGCTCCATACAATACGTGCCCTCCTTAATACCCACCACCAGACTCATACATCCCCCCACCCCTCTTCCTTCCCAAACCCTCAGTTTGTTTCTCAGAGTACATAGTCTTTCATGTTTCATCACTCTCTATGATTTGCCCCAGTTCACATTTCCTTTCCTTCTCCTAATATCCTCCATATTACTCCTTGTGCTCCACAAGTAATTGAAATTATATGATAATTGACTTTCTCTGGTTGGTTTATTTCACTCAGCATAATCTCCTCCAGTCCCATCCATGTTTATACAAAAGTTAAGTTTTCACCCTTTCTGATGGAGGCATAATATTTCATTGTATATATGAATCGTATCTTTCTTATCCATTCATCCGTTGAAGGGCATCTTGGCTTTTTACACAGTTTGGTTATTGTGGTCAAACTCATTTCTTTTGAAATTTTGTGAGTGCTACTCATTCCAAGTTCTTTTCCTGTTTTGTTGACTATTCGCGGTCTGCTTTATGGGCTACCCTGTTTTTTCTTATGTATAAACATCATTGACCCTTAATATTCTGCAAGCTTTCCTCTTTTTAATGTAGATTTACTTCCTGAAGGATCAGAGCTATTGCTGCTGTTTTACCAATGAAACATATGTTGAAAAAAAAGGAACCATATGTCGAAAAGAAAGAAAGAAAGAAAACCAAAAAACAACCCCAAATCTCTAATCGAGGTTCCAGAATCACACAGACAGCTATGTAGGTGGACTCTTCCACAGAGACTTCTCACCTTGCTGACTTATTTCACTGACTCCATTGAGGATATTTGTCATTTTATTTATTATGTTATCTTTAGCCAGTTGACATCTGAAAGCATTTTTTCTTTAAGCAGAATATCCTACTTGTTTTCCTGGATGATGCAACAGGACTTTGTTGTCTAGGAAGGAAAACAAAAACCTCCTCTTTATGGCTAGTAAACTACAATAGGGTATGTAGGTTTGCTAGTTAGTTGGCTCTCACTTGAGACTTGGATCCAGAGGGAATAGCAGGGAAATTCAGGTCAAAAATTAGAAATTATTAATGGTACAGGAGGCTGGGATGGTGCCAAGAGAATACTGGTAGGCAGCTCACTGCTTGGCACACTGCTGTAGGACCTCTCACTGTCTAACATGCAAGACTTCTGCCTGTTTTCTGAACCTAGCTCTGTAGACCTCATTGAATTTGTAACCTACTCAATTATATCCCAATAATTTCAACTGTTTAAAATTGTTTGAAAAAAAACTCTGATGAATGCTATCCCCCACCCTCCCTCCTAACCGATCACACACCAAATATTCTACTTCTTCAGTGTTCATGATAGTAGTGGTTTGCAGTTTCATCCGAAAGTCACCCATGTTAGAAATATGAATACAATCCTGTTCTCTTTCTACATCTAATTACTTGCTGGGTACCATTAATTCCATAAAGCCTACATCTCCTTTATGCCCAATGCCTCCTTGCCATCCCAGTTGTCCATTTCTTACTTAAGGCCCCAGGAATACTGTAGCTAGAATATAGAAAAGTGGCCCACATCATTGGGCTCCCTGTTCAGTGGGCAGCCTGCTTCTCCCTCTCCCTCTGTTGCTCTCCCTGCTTGTGCTCTCTCTCTCTCTCAAATAAATGAATAAAAACCTAAAAAAAGAGAATATGTAAAAGCTTATAACTGTATTGTTTTATTATATGATGTTAATTTTAGAAAGGTATTAAATTAAAATACAGAAATACATCTAAAATACAAATTCATTGTTAGTCATTACCTTTTTCTAGATGTGTTAGTGGCTACCCCTTCCTTATTGAATAAAAATGAAAACCAGCATAAAAACCAGTAATAGGGCACCTGGGTGGCTCAGTGGGTTAAAGCCTCTGCCTTCAGCTCAGGTCATGATCTCAAGGTCCTGGGATCGAGGCCTGCATCGGGCTCTCTGCTCAGCGGGGAGCCTGCTTCCTCCTCTCTCTCTGCCTGCCTCTCTGCCTACTTGTGATCTCTCTCTTTCTCAAATAAATAAATAAATAAAATCTTAAAAAAAAAAAGAACCAGTAATAATTGCAACAATAATTTTGTTACATATAATACAGTATGCAGACATGCTCTTGTTCTCTTATGCAATACATAATACTTATGTCCTTATAATTTCCATATTGTGTTGAACAAAATCTCCAGAATCTTTGAACAAGGTCTTCTAAATCGATGACCCAGAAAACTGAAATTACCTACACCAATAAACTCCTTTATTGAAAGCTATCTCAGTAGCCTCTGATTAAGGTGTGGTGCCAGTAGAGCAGGTGATCAGGAGTTTTTTGAGCATAGCTTACTCACTGAGGAATGGACACTTTACCCAACCCAAGCCAACTGATTCTCTTTAAAATTTATTGAGAAGCACATGGCTAGATAGTGATAGCCATTGGATTTAAGAGACACTTATGATGAGTCTGGGTCAGAATGTCACTAGTGATAACCAAACCCACTTTGCTCTGTAAGAGAATCAAACTAAGGGGTGTCTGGGTGGCTCAGCTGGTTAAGCAACTGCCTTCAGCTCAGCTCATGTTTGAGCCCCACATCGGGCTCCCTGCTCAGCTTGTGTTCCCTCTCTAGCTGTGTTTCTCTATGTCAAATAAATAAATAAAATATTTTTTTAAAAAAAAGAGAGAGGGGCTCCTGGGTGGCTCAGTTGGTTAAGCGACTGCCTTTGGCTCAGGTCATGATCCGGGAGACCCAGGATCGAGCCCCACATCGGGCTCCCTGATCAGCGGGAAGCCTGCTTCTCCCTCTCTCACTCCCCCTGCTTGTGTCCCCTCTCTGGCTGTGTTTCTCTCTGTCAAATAAATAAAATCTTAAAAAAAAAAAAAGAGAGAGGGAGAGAGAGAGAGAATGGAACTAAAAAACTCAAAGATCAAGAGCTGACAGTGGGAAGAGCAAGAAGAGTGAAAATTTAATAAAGAACTGATTTAATAAAGAAAATAGACCCAGTCATTTCGCCTGTCTGTTTGAAAATGTTCCTAAAATTAGGTTCCGTGGGATCCTCCAACACATATCTGCCTTTATGTTAACCCATTTGAGTGAGATTTTGCACTTTATAACTTAGTTATCCCTAGAGTAAGTGCTATATGCTAAATCAATGTTTTCTAAATTTAAAGCATGTTCTTTCTTTTTCCCTTTTCTTTAAGTCTTCAAAAACATTTCAAATACTCAAACATTTTATTTTCCTTTTCTTCTGTGCTTGTGACTGTCGAATTATTTCAATATCAACATTGACTGCAGATTTAAACATGTATATTCTTATGTGTGCTGTTTATATTACTTAAGCACATTATCCAATGAGTGTATTTGTGCTGATCATTTTAAATAAAAATATTTTTTTCTAATATTCTCTCTGTATGCAGTTTTAGACTTTTCTCAACTTGCGGCTCTCATTTTTTTTTTTTTTTGCTTCTATCTTGACCCTTTTGAAATAACATAGTCATGTTTGCTGCTTTCAAATCCTCTAGAATCTCTCCCAAGTCTAGTGAACTTTAAAAAATGTCAGTTAAAGGTTCACTGGTTTTCTTGTTCACTTCCTTTAAAATTCATGGATAGCCGCCATCAAGATATCGTTGCTCTGTCTACTTGAAGCACAGCGCCTTTAGCAGTTTTGCTTTTTATCTGTACCTGTCTAACTCTCTTTCTTACAATTCTATGGGATCTATTCTTGGTTTGAAAATATCTTATTTCTCATATTTTTAACACAAATTTAAATAAATGTTTTCACTTAATATGATTAAAATGATAATGGTATAACTTATGGGGAAATTATTTTTAATATATAAAAATTAAGATACTAGCAAATACATATACTTTAAAACAAAGAGTTATATAAATATTTTCTAAAAAGTGTTTTAAATTATTTATTAAGGGTTATGCTTATGGGAAAGATTCAGGCAATTTTAAAAGCTATTCTTTTATTCCTTAGAAATTATATGCAAAACATCATTGTATACATTATAATTTTTCCTTGAGATAAAGGAGCTCATCCAAACAATAGGCAGACTGTATACATATGCACATTCCTCTAAAATGAGACTATATTTTAAAAATATGATTTCTACTATCCAAACACTATACATTTAGTCATGTTAGTTATGGCTAACCAAAAATTCCAAAGTTGTATATAAAGAAGTATGTGGGGAAGCTATTTTAATAAAGGACATATTGTTGTGTATATAGACAAAATAAGGAAAGAGTAATTCTCTTAAGACTCAGTACACACTATCTTGAAAACAAGATTTTAGCTTTAATAAGTAGTTGTATGTATATATTCAGAAAGTTAATACCTAGATCTTAATAAATAAGTTACTTGGAGTTGATGAAATTAAATATTAGGCAGTCCAAGTAATATATTTGCATAGATTATTATAGAAATATATAGAAATATTTTATTTTCACATTTTTAGTAGTATATTAATGGACTAATTCAGTCAAATAATAGCATGAGATACCCCTAAACTTTTTTTTTTGTATATTGTCAACGTTTTACTTATTGAAACTCTCAAAGGCAACTTAATGGTGTATGTAAAATGCAGAAATATAGATTTAAAGTAATAATCCAGAATAATATATCAGAGTATAATAGCACAATGGGGAAATAGAAAATAGAAAAAGGAACTAAAAAGTGCTTATTTCTTTTTCTTTTTTCTGTTAAGGGTTTATTCTTTTTATTTCTTTATCTTTCTTTGAGTTTTCATTTAAATTCAAGTTAGTTGCTGAGCTTCTGCCTTCTGCATTGGTCATGATCTTATTCCTAGGATCAAGCCCCGGTGTGAAGCTCACTGATTAGCAGGGTACCTGTTTCGCCCTCCTCTCTGCCTGCCGCTCTGCCTGCTTGTATTCTCTCTCTCTCTCTCTCTCTCTCCCTCACCCCCCATTAAATAAATAAATAGATAAAATAAATAAAAATAAATAAATAAATAAATATCCTTAAAATAATAAATTCAAGTTGGTTAACATATACTCTATGATTAGTTTCAGGGGCAGAATTTAGTGATTCATCAATTGCATATAACACCAAATGCTCATCACATGTGCCCTCCTTAATGCCCATCACCCAATAGCCCCTCCCCCACCCTTTCTCCTCCAGCAACCCTGTTTGTTCTCTATAGTTGAGTTTTTTATGCTTTGCCTATCTCTCCGTTCTTGGCTTACTTTATTTTTCCTTCCCTTCCTCATATTCATCTCTTTTGTTTCTTAAATTCCACATTTTACTGAAATCATATGGTATTTGTCTTTTTCTGACTGATAAAATTTGTTTATCAAATACACCCTAGTTCTATTAGCATTGTTGCAAATAGCAAGACTTTATTCTCTTTGATGGCTAAGTAACATTCTTATATAGAGGTGGTATGTGTATATATATATATATATATATATATATATGGACACATGGGCTTTTTCCATACTTTGGCTATTGTTGATAATGCTACCATAAACATTAGGGTTCACATACTCCTTAGAATCTGTATTTTTGTGTACTTTCGGTAAATACTTAGTAGCGCATTTGCTGTGTCTTAGGGTATTTTATTTTTAGCTTTTTGAGCAGGCTCCTTACTGTTTTCCAGAGTGGCTGCATCAGTTTGCATTCTCACCAACAGTGTAAGAGGGTTCCCCTTTCTCTGCATCCTCACCAACATCTAGTGTTTCCTGTGTTATAAATTCTAGACATTTTTGACAGGTGTGGGGTATAACTCCTTATGGTTTTGATGATGGGTGATGTTGAGCATCATGTGTCTGTTGACCATCTGGATGTCTTCTTTGGAAATGTCTGTTCATGTCTTCTGACAATTTATTAACTAGATTATTTGTTTTTTGTGTGTTGAGTTTAATAAGTTCTTTCTAGATTTTGGATGCTAACCTTTTGTCAGATATATCCCTTGTGAGTATTGTCTCCCATTTTGTGGGCTGCCTTTTAGTTTTGTTGATTTTTTTCTTTGCCATGCAGAAAATTTTATGTGGATGAAGTACCAATAGTTCATTTTTGCTTTTGTTTCCCTTGCTTCTGGAGACCTGTCTAGTAAGAAGTTGCTATGGCCAAGGTCAGAGAGGTTACTGCCTGTGTTCTCCTTTAGGATTTTGATAGTTTCCTGTCTCACAATTAGGTCTTTCATCCTTTTTTTTTTTAAGATTTTATTTATTTATTTGACAGACAGAGATCCCAAGTAGGCAGAGAGGCAGGCAGAAAGGAGGAGGCAGGCTCCCAGCTCAATAGAGAGCCTTATGTGGGCCTCGATCCCAGGACCCTGAGATCATGACCTGAGCCGAAGGCAGAGGCTTTAACCCACTGAGCCACCCAGGTGCCCTCCATTTTGAATTTATTTTTTATGGTGTAATAAAGTGGTCCAGTTTCAATTTTCTGCATGTTGCTGTTCAATTCTCTCAACACAATTTGTTGAAGAGACTGCTTATTTCCCATTGGATATTCTTTCCCACTCTGTGAAAGATAGTTGACTGTAGAGTTGAGGTTCCATTTCTGGGTTTTCTATTCTGTGCCATTGAACTATGCATCTGTGTTTGTGCCAGTACCACCCAGTCTTGATGATTACAGTTTTGTATTATAGCTTAAAGTCTGGAATTGCGATGCCTTCATCTTTTCTTTTTGAAGATCTCTGTGGCTATTTTGGGTCATACATAGTTCTATATGAATTTAGGATTGTTTGTTCTAGCTCCATGAAAAATGTTGCTGGTATTTTGATAGGGATTGCATTAAAAGTATGGATTGCTTTGGGTAGAATCAACGTTTTAACAATATTTGTTCCTCCAATGTATGTGCATGGAATGTTTTTCCATTTCTTTGTATCTTCCTCAATTTTTTTCATGAGTGTATAGTTTTCAGAGCACAAATATTTTACCTCTTTAGTTAGGTTTATTCCTAAATATATTATAGGTTTTGGTACAGGCGTAAATGGGATTGATTTCTTGATTTCTCATTCTGCTACCTCCTTATTGGGGTAAAAAAGTACAACAGATTTCTGTACATTGACTTTATATACTGTGACTTTACTAAATTCTTATATCAGTTTTAGCAATTTGTTGATGGATTCTTTCAGGTTTTCTACATAGAGTATCATGTCATCTGCAAATAGTGAAAATTTGACTTCTTCCTTGCAGAACTGAATGCCTTCTGTTTGTTTTTATTTTCTGATTGCTGAGGCAAGGACTTCTAGTACTGTTGAACAACAGTGGTGACAGTGGACATCACTGTTGTGTTCCTGACTGAGGGGAAAGTTTTTCCCCAATGAGAAAGATAGTACCTGTGGGTCTTTTGTATATGGCCTTTATGATGTTGAGGTACATTCCCACTGTGGAGGGTTTTTACCAGGAAAGGATGCTGTATTTTGTTAATGCTTTTTCTGCATCTATTGAGAGGATCATAAGGTTTTTATACTTTATTTTATTGTGTGGTGCATCATGCTGATTGATTTGCAGAAAAATATGCCCAAACTTTTAAAACTCCTTAATCAGACAGAATAAGCCTTATAGACAGGCTTTGGGTTTATTTAAATATTCTAAGTAGTGAATCAAATAAACACTCGCTCTTTGGTTTCCTGTGACAGTTGGGATTAAAAACTCCTCTGTTCTCTTGTGGAAATTGTTCTATTTTTCAGTGTGTTTGTAGTTTCTATACAATTGTCTAAGTAAAAAGAGCTAGTTTTTGTGTCATGTACTCATTTGTCTGGAAATAAGTTGTCACCATAAAATGTTTATTGGGTACTAACAGATTAGAACCTTACATTTTATAAAATATAATGTGACTCATGTTGTAGAGAAAAGATGCTTTATTCAAATGGCAGTGAGTTGTTTCAAACTGCATGTCTTGTAAGAAATTAATGTGCATGAAACTATGTTTACATAACATGATAAAAGGTTCAGCTTTTCTTTTAATTTGGAAACCCACCTTTTGATGTTTTTATATTAAAATAATGCATCCCAATAAATTTTTCCAGGACCCTGAGATCATGACCTGAGCTGAAGGCAGAGGCTTTAAGCCACTGAGCCACCCAGGCACCCAAGTGATTCATTATTTTTAATATACGCTGATGGATTCAGTTTTATCATATTTTATTATAGATTTTTATATTCATATTTATAAAAGAGACTGACCTATAATTTTCCTTTCTTTTTTATCCTATTATATTTTGGAATTAGTTTCATAATAATTGATAAGCATTATGGAAATTGTCATCAGAAAAACTCTTGAGAGGAAATTTTGTGAAAATTATATATAAGCATAATCTGTTTGATGGTTTTAGCTTCATGACACTTTGAGACATTGCCTTGTTTACACACTGAAGGTTTGTAACAATCCTGTGTTGAAAAAGACTATCGGTGCATCTGTTCCAATAGCATCTCCCTGTGTCACATTTGGTTATTCTCCCTGTGTCACATTTGGTTATTCTCACAGTATTATTTCAAACTTTATTTGTTATGGTGATATTTGATCAGTGACCTTTGATGATATCGTTGTAGTTTGGGGGGTTGGCACCATGAATTGTGCCCATATAAGATTACAAACTTAATCGATGTTGTTCAAGTTCTGACTGTTCCACCAACCTACCATTCCCGATCTCTCTCCCTCTCTTGTGCCTCCCTATTCTCTAGGACACAACAATATTAAAATTAGTAAAGTCAATAACCCTGCAGTGATCTCTAAGTGTTCAAGTTAAAGGACAAGCCACATGTCCCTCACTTTATAACAAAAGCTGGAAATGATTAAACTTACTGAGGAAGGGATGTCGAAAATCAAGATAGGCCAAAAACTAGGACCTTGCACCAAACTCCAAGTTGTGAATATAAAAGAAAAGTTTTCTTGAAGGACATAAAAAATGTGCTCTTCCAGCTAACACAGGAATAAGAAAGCAAAGCAGCCTTATTGTTGCTGTGGAGAAAGTTTTAGTGGTCTGGATAGAAGATCAAACCAGTCACAATATTCCATAATGCCAAAACTTAATCCTGGGCAAGATCCAAAATCTCTTCAATTCTATGAAGGATGAGACAGGTGTGGAAGCTTCAGAAGAAAAGTTTGAAGTTGGTTCATGAAGTTTAAGAAAAGGAGTCATCTCCACAACATCAACATACAATTGAAGCAGCAATGTTGATGGAGAGCTGCAACTTATTCAGAAGATCCAGCGAAGATCATTGATGAAGTTGGCTAAACTGAACCACAGAAATCAGAAACACCCCTTCTACTACAAGAAGGTATCACGTAGGACTTTCCTAGCTAGAGAGGAGGTGTCAGTGTCTGGCTTCAAGGCTTCATAGGACAGGCTGATTCTCTTGTTAGGAGCCAATGCAGGTGGTGACTTTATATTGAAACCAATGTTCATTTACCATTTGAAAATCCTAGGGGTCTTAAGACTTATGTTATATATAATATTCCTCTGCTTTATAAATGGGACAACAAAGCCTGGATGACAGCACATCTGTTTACAACATGGTTTACTGAATATTTTAAGCCCATTTTTAAGACCCACTATTCAAAAAACGCCAAAAAAAGGGATTACTCAAAATATTATTGTTCATTCACTATGCATATGGTCAGCCTAGAGTTCTGATGGAGATGTACAACAACGTAAATGTTGCTTTCATGCCTATTAACACAACCTTCTTTCGGCAGCCCATGGAAGATTCTGGATTTTCAAGACATATTATTTAAAAATACACATTTATGTTTTATATATAATTGTACTGTAGATGACATAGTAATACCTGTGATGGATTTGGGCAAAGTAAATTGAAAACCTTCTGGAAAGAATTCAAGCATCTCAGATGTCCTTAAGAATATTCATGATTCATAGGAAGAGGTCAAAATATCAACATTCTTAGAAATTTGGAAAATGTTAATTTCAACCCTCATGGATAACTTTGAGGGGTTTAAGAACTCAGTGAATGAAACAACTGCAAAAGTGAAAGAAATAGCAAGAGAACTAGAATTTGAAGTGGAGCCTAATGATGTCACTGAATTACTGTAATATTACAACAAAATTTTAATGGATGAAGAGTTGCTTTTTACATATAAACAAAGAAACTGGTCACTTGAGATGGAATCTACTCCCAGAGAAGATGTCATGAATCTTATTGAAATGACAACAAATGATTTGGAATATTACCTAATCTTAATTGCCAAAGTCACAGCAGGGTTTGAGAGGACTGATTGCAATTTTGAAAGAAGTTCCAGGTATTCTCCTATCAAACAGGATGGCATGCTATAGGGAAACTGTTAGTGAAAAGAAGTCAATTCAATGAAGCCAACTTCATTGTTGTCTTATTTTTTTAAAAAAATTGCTGCAATCACCCCAGACCCAATAACTACCACCCTGATTAGTTAGCAACCATCAACATCTAGGCAAGACTCTCCACTAGGAAAAAGATAATTTACTAAAAGATTAGATGAGGAGTGCCTGGGTGGTGACTGAGTCCCTTAACCATCTGCCTTCAGCTCGCTCAGGTCATGATCTCCAAATCCTGGGATTGAGTCTGCATCAGGTTCCCTGTTTAGCTAGGAGTCTCCTTCTGTCTCTCCTTCTGCTTGTGCTCTCTCTTACACATGCTCTCTTACTCAAATAAATAAACACAATCTTAAAAAAAAATTTAAAAAAAATTCAGACAATTGTTGGCTTTTTCTTTAATGATAAAGTTTGGCTTTATTTTGGCTAAAGTATGTACATTGTGTTTTTGACTAAAAAACGTACATTGTTATTTTTAGAAATAATTCAATTGCATACTAAATAGGATAATAATAATAATCGGCTGCTAATTTATAATTCAGTAAATATGACTTTGATATGTACTGGGAGACCAAAAAATTATTTAAATTTGTTTATTGAGTTATTCACCTTATTGCAATGGTCTAGAACTGAACCTACAACTGAACTAAGGTATGTCTGTAATCTATTCCTTCAGAATTTATAAAAATATTCTGAATATTTTCTGTTAAACATGAGAAAATTCTAAGCTATTGGTTAGTTATTTTTAATAATTATAGAATAGCTCAGGTTTTAATTTTTTCTTTGGTAAGTTTTCTTTTCTTTTTTCTTAAGATTTTATTTATTTGACACAGAGAGAGATCACAAATAGGCAGAGAGGCAGGCAGAGAAAGAGGGGTAAGCAGGCTCCCCACTGAACAGAGAGCCCAATGTGGGACTCAATCCCAGGAACCTGAGATCATGACCTGAGCCAAAGGCAAAGGCTTAACCCTCTGAGCCACCCAGGCGCCCCTCTTTGGTAAGTTTTCAAAAGATGCATATTCTAAAAATTCCTTCTCCCAGTTAATATTCTTTATTTTTGCCTCTCCTCATATTTTGATCAAGTTTATTAGATATTTACTGATTATTATGACCTTTTTTAAAAAAGATTTTATTTATTTATTTGACAGAAAGAAACACAACTAGGGAGGGAACTTAAGCAGAGGAAGTGGAAGAGGGAGAACTCTGCTGAGCAGAGACCCTGGCGTTGGGCTCAATTCGGGACTCTGGGATCATGACCTGAGCGAAGGCAGACACTTAAGGACTGAGCCACCCAGGCGCCCATATTATGATCTATTTCAAAGGAAAAGATGGCTTGTTGGTCTCTTCATTATATTTCTATCTTTAAATGAATTAATATACTGTCTTGTACTCATTCATTAGTTTCTTTTTTTCTGTTTGTCTTTATTTTTTAAACATCTAAGTGGTAGGCTTAAATAAGTATTAGCTTCTCCTTTTTTCTGGTTATAGCTATTCAATTATAATAAGTTTTAGTATTATTTTAGTTTTTTTTCTTTCCAATTAAATATGGGATAGCTTATAATTTCTTTGCTCTAAAACTTTTCAAAATGTTATGATTTTTTTTTGATGCATGACTTACTTAAAAGTATCTTTAATTTCCAAATAATTACACTTTTTAAAACTATGATTTTGCCAATTTCATTTATGTACTAGTATTTCCAGGTTCTTCCTATTCATCTTTCTGTCCTTTTGCCTTTGTTTGGTTTGTTTATGTTTTTGTTCACTTTTTAATTTTCCACTTATTTAGAAATTGTTCAGTCTATTACTGTTTTTAAGTGATGAGCCATGCAGGCGTCCCTAACATGGTATTTTCTGATATTTAAGCTTTCTCTCTTTTTAAGCCAGTGATTTGTACATTATTTTTACCATTTTATATGGTGTTTGTCTGTTTATAGTCACCTATAAAATTATAGGTTTTTTTTTATAAAATATGATTTTTTATGATGATACGTTTTGCATTTCAGACTTTCTTCTGGGATTATTTTTCTTCTTGCTAGACTACCTCCTCATAAGGGTGCCTGGGTGGCTTAGTCATTAAGTGTCTGCCTTCAGTTCAGGTCATGATCCCAAAGTCCCAGGATGGAGCCCCGTATCGGGATCCCTGCTCCACAAGAAACCTGCTTCTCCCTCTCTCACTCCCTCTGCTTGTGTTGCCTCTCTTGTTGTGTTTTTCTCTGTCAAATAAATAAATAAACTCTTAAAAAAAAAGAATACTTCCTTATAAATATCATTTAGAGTGGGACTGTATGTGGTAAACTCTATCAGGTTACATTTCCTGGAAACATTTTTATTTGGTCTTAATCTTTAAAGAGAGTTTCAATGAACCATTCTTTATTGACAGTTATTTTTCTCATTACATTCTACATTTCATAATCATACTGTGGTTAAACTCTGGAATAGCACTGGCAATGAGAGAATCCTCAATATTTGAAGAGTGTTTCAAGTGTTTTTAAAAATTTTAGTACATCTGCTTTTTCTTTGAATACTGTTTGAATTTTTGTCACTTCTTATGTGTTTTACTTTGTAGATTTATAATCCTTTCATTTATTTTATAGCTTTTACTATTCAGACTCTAGATTAGATTATCTTTATTTTCTTATATTTGGTAAATAATATGTAAACAGAAACCTTATACTTTTTTAGTGTTCTTTGGTAAGCAATTTCATATTATTTATTATTTGATTCTTCACAGAAAATATTTACTTCTTTTATTAAGTAAATTGTTTTTTCATTAACCCCACAATTATTTTGTGTGTGTGCCTGTGTTAACTCATCTTTAAACTTAGAAAGATTTTTACATGGTTATTTGTCAATATCTAGTTTATGTTTTCTCTTTGAACCTCTCATGTCACACTTGGTGTGATGAGATTTCTACTTTAGACTTTAAATTAATTGCAAAGTGGTGTGAAAACTCTTTGATCAAATGTTGGCATCTACACGACATTTATCTGGGGTGATTCTACTTTCTAGCTTGAAAACATCCTTTCTCATTGTCAAATATATTTAACTATGAAGAGAGGGTTTACCTTTTGTTAATTTCAAGATCACTAGAGATGATGCGTTAACAATTATAGAGCCCATAATTCAATATGGTGGGGTCTTTTTAAAAAATATTTTTATTTTTAAATATTTATTTATTTATTTATTTATTTATTTATTTATTTATTTATTTATTTATTTATTTTTATTGACTTACAATGTATTTTTTGCTTCATGGGTACAGGTCTGTGAGTCATCAGTCTTACACAATTCACAGCACTCACCATAGCACACACCCTCCTCAATGTCCATCACCCAGCCACCCTCTCCTTACCTCCCCATCCCCATGTTGTACTAATATCCCTGGTCTCAACAGGCCACTGGTACACATCTTCAAGTTACAGCCCTGCAAAACTAGTTGAAGATTTAAAATAATTTTTAAAGCTAAGGTAGAATTAGAGATTGGTCAGCAATGTAAGTGTGGATGGAAACAACCCAGACTTTATCACAAACTTGTACTTCCCATAGAAACAATACCTGTTTAATTTGCTGACTAAGACAAAGACTGTTTTCGAAATAGGAGCAGAACAGGTGGTTAAAAATCTTGCCTAATCCACCATGTGTTACTACTGGTATTTTCAAAAGTTAAAATTTGCCTAGTGTCAAATGTTATGGTTGCCATTCTTGTTTGGGTTCAAGAGCCCTATGTTAGTTGTATCTGGGAAAAAAATCTTCCATTGCATAAGGTAGGGTTTATTCTGGCCATAAATTTTAAAGTTTAGGAGGATGTGGGTGGTAGAGTTGGTTGGATGTCAGACTCTTGGTTTCAGCTCAGGTAGTGATCTCAGGGCTGTGAGACTGAGAGCCCCCTCAGACTCCACAGTTACTGTGGAGTCTGCTTGTGACTCTTTCTTTCTCTCTCTCTCTATCCCCTGCCTCCACACTCTCATTCTTTCAAATAAATAAATCTTTAAAGAAATCTCAATGTTTAATGACTATCCACGTCCTTCTGAGTTTCTTTTTTCTATTTGGATACATAGCCCCACATATATATGCTTACTATTGACATACATTCACATATGTACATGCAACATTTGCCCTTCAAGGTTCAGTGATAGACTTACTTTATTTTATTCTTATTCTACACTTCCTCCATAGGCAATTTGAAGTATGCACCCAGTTTTATTTACCATCTAGAGTACAGAAAACTTACATATTTACGTGTTCAGGGTAGAACAGACCTTTTCTTGAGACTCAGACTTAGAGTCACAATTAGCCCTCCCACACTACCTTGGTCTTTCTCCAATTCACTTTCTACCAGGCAACGATTGTGCAACACTCCAAACACAAAACCGAATCCTTCAATTCACTTATCAAAGATGCTAACTGCTTCACAGTGCTCTGAGAATAAAGACTAAAATCCACAGCATGAACTAAAACATCTTAATAGGTCTGAACTCCATCTAATTCTGCCAGCCTTTTGTTCTACCAGTGCCTCACTGTGCTCTCCCTAGCTTCTCTGCTGCTTCACATGATTCACCTTCTCCCAGATACCACAGTCACCATCTCAGACATCTTCTATTCACTTTACCTCTGCTTTACTTAGAAGATGCTTATATTTCTTTAAACTTATGCTTTATCATCCTTTATTAACTCACATATTCTCTTTTCTCCTATTTTTTTGCAAAACCTTCTTATTTTATGCTCATAATGTCATGCAAAGTCCTTAGCACTTACTACATACTCTATTTTTTGTCTAGTTACTACAATAATATGCTAAGCTCAATAAGCAGCTATATACTGGATCCGTTCAGTATTTTAACCATACTATCTATCAAAGTGAGTGAAATCTAATTAATCTCACTTGATTTTATGAATAAATTGATTAAATAGTAACCAAGTAGATTAGGCTCTCAAATATACAGTATATTGTTATCTCTAATGTTCCTTCAAATTTTATTTAATTATTTATTTAGAGTCATTTTTCTTGATGTTTATTTTAGAGATTAATATGTATGACAGGAGAGAGATTGAGTCTGCAGTAGCATACTTAAAACATTATAGATGATCAATAAATATATGTTGAGTTATTTAAGAGCCAAATACTGTACACATATCATGACTAGTTATCTTGAAGTAATATTAATCCTAAATTTCAAATTTAAAATGTAATTCTGATTGTTTTACTTCAGATGTCATGATATTAAAGATCTTAAATACAGTTTGGCTATTTCTTTATACTTACCAATAAAAAACTATAAGGGCAAAGCCTCTCAGAGTTGCATATAGACAATACATCAACAGCAATGATATATTCAGCAATGGGGGGCATACTGTTGGTTGTTTGCAGGAACCCAAGTAGAGTCACCCACAGTCAGGTGTGTCTAAGGGTTCTGGTGGAGGTAGTTTCAGCCTGTAAAACCAGAAAACATTATTTGCTTTTTCCTGAAATTTTTTACCTGTACATGATTATCTACAAGATCTAAAAAGTGCAATTTCCTTTCATCTCCCTATTTAACTTTAATCTTGGCACAGGGCCTCCAGTTCTTCCTGTGGACCAAAAGACAGGGGTTTAACCACTAGTCTAATTTATTTCTGAATACTAGAGATTTGGACATAAAGGGAAAGCTGAAAGGAAGAGAACTCTTGTCAGTCCAACCTAACCACTCCTACAAATTTTCTGGGTTGGGGCTGGGAAGATGAAAGGTTAGGCAAAACAGCCTGTAGGAGTGGACAGCAGTTTCCTGCCCAGACTCTAACAAGCTGCAGAGGGCAGGCTCTGTTGCCACTACTGCTGTTTGTGACCCTCCCTTGTTCTCTGAGCACTCTGAGGAGAGAGTTGGTAGTAATTCACCCCACACTGTGTCTGTATTGGGAGAGCCTTCCTTGTGTGAGTGGAGGTCTTTCCAAAAGGGCGAGTGGACAGGCCCAGAGTAGAAACTGCCCTGAAGTTACAGGGATCCTCTCCTTCTACATGAAGTAGGGAGAGGTCTTGGGTCATGGATAGCATGATCTCTAATAGAGATTGTTGTCAAACTTTGGGGGGGGGAGTTTTTGACCCTACAAAATTTGTGACCAGAACCATCATGGCATACTTCCCCCATGTAAAGAGGTAATAACCTCAATGTAAATGCATTATAATGAGTTAAGAGATTATCCCAGGGTACAGGTGGAAGAGAAGAGTGCATATTCTTGAAGTCTTAGAAGCCACAGAGTTAGGGTTTTGTGCCCCTGTCCTCAAATTTATAATGTTATACCCACAGGCTTCTAACATGTAACCTATTTATCACTGCCCTTCCTTCCTGCTCATGTCTAACTAAACTTCTGCTCTTATCGATTGGATAATTCTCCCTTATTACCTGTGGCAAAATAACTCCAGAAAGGATCTAGCTAAATCTCTAAGGTCTCTGATGCCTCTGGGTAAATCAATCCTGAAGGGTTCTTTATCTTCTGCTGCCCACTAGAATTTCAACAACTTGTTTCATTGTTGGGTTTTTATCAGCAACAGAAACATGCTTAGGGTTACTCAGCTCCCAGGAATCCCCCAACTATTTCTGGCCCTAGTATTGGAAGACCACAAAGGGTTGCTAGGGAACTTTTTTCCTAACTCTTTTTTTTTCCAAATTCCTGTGTTGGATCTTAAAATCTGACCCACTAAATATGCTTAGTCAGGAGTCAACGGTGAAAGAGAAAATCTAAACATCCTTTTTGGAAACAAACAAACAAGAAAACCCCTTTTATCAACAATGCTAGCACACTCCAAGAATGCTACGTTGTTGTTCTTAGCACTCTCTGTGAGGAAATGGGATGCTGGCAAAGTGCCCATGGGCTACTCTAGTACTTTCTAAGACCCACTGGTAAAGAGCATGTAGCATCCTCAGACTCTTACAAATGATCCACTAGCACCCTTGTGGGATGTCCAATAGACTCACAAATGTATTCCATGGTATTTTCAGGCTTTTTCTTCCTACCAATGGCATTATGCTTAATCAACTTCCTGTTCACGGAATCAATTTGTCAACAGGTCCTTTGGGCTGGACAGTTAAACCGCCATGTGTCAGAGTAGTGGATTAACGCAACAAGTCAAAATAGAAGTAAGAATCAAGGCTCTCATTATGTGCTGTTACAATATAAACAAGGGGCTAAACCAGAGAAAACACCGACTCCCTTTGTTCCATTTTCCCATATGGATCAGAACATCCTGTGGAGAATCAGAGTCAGCACAGACATGAAAGCTACTGCCAAGGGAGCCCTGAACAAAAAACTTGGGCAGTGTTATGGACCCAGGATTCAAGGAGGAAGAAAAAGGAAGAGGGCTAAGAATGGAAAAATACTGGGTGCAGAGATTTAGAAGAAAATGTCTTAATGTTCTTTCCCCATCCCTCTAGCACATAAAGAGACATCAACAGAAGTGCCTGAAGATCTTGGCTGAAAGCCTTAGAGACATCAACAGAAGTGTCTGAAGATCTTGGCTGAAAGCCTTAGATAAGGAAATATGAGAATGAATGTCCCTGGAATGCAAAATGCTAAGAGCATCACTGGCCAAAAGGGCTTGAATCCTTGATGGCGGCTCCCTCCAGAGTGCACACACTGGTTGTGTATTGAACATAGTGTTTATGTGGGGGGTGGAATATGGGGGCAGTCCCCCTACCCAAACACACAAGGCCTATCAGGTAAAGCCTTTGTAGTTGTCTCTGGTTTGTCGTGGAAAATAACACATATATTTTAGCCAACAGCCAGACTGCTCAAGTGGTAGAGATACTTGGACAATTGTAGTTTGACTTTAGTGCAAGGCTGCTTAGCCATCACATTATGATGCCTCTATGTTACATGCGATTAGGTAATAAAAGTGCTTATTTTAAAAAATAAAAATTTTCTCTTGATATTTTGTTCTTAGTAGTGTGGCTAAGTTGTGGCTGGAAGTGGTTTTCATCAAATTTAACCCATTTGAGTTCTGTTGAAATTCTTAAATTTACAAATTTATGTCTTCCAGTATTTGAAGATAATTTCCAAATATTATTTTTTAAAATATGTTTGTGTCTCATTTTTTTCTTTTTTCTTTGGGGGATTTCAGTTACTCACATGATAGACCTTCTTCTTTGGCCTCCAGATCCATGGATCTCTGTTCATTATTTCTCTATTTTTTTTTCTACCTCATTTTCATTCACCTATTTTCATTAATGGATTTCCATAATTTTCATTCATCTATTTTTGAGGTCACTGGCCTTTTTTTTTTTCAACTTCTTTCTGCTGCTTAATCCATCCAGAGACTGTTTTGTTTTAATTTAAGACATGAATTTTATAGTTTTATAATTTCCATTTTGTCCTTTTCAATAATTTCTATTTTCCTGAAACTTTCTATCTTTTTATTTACACCAAAAGTAAATGCCTTTAACTTACTGACCACCTTTATATTAGCTGCTTTAAGATCTTTGTTTTCTAATTCCAATATCTGTACTACCATGGGGTGAACTATATTAATCATCTTTTCCTTTGAGCACATTTTCATATTTCTTTGTATCTCGAATAATTTTGAACAGTACCATGGATAATACAAATGTATGTTCTTGTAGATTGTTGATTCTATTCTATTTCCTTGAAGACTGACTATTGATATATTTACTCTACCAATTAACTTTATTCTACTCAAGGTACAAACTCTCTTTTGTCTAACATGGGTGACAGCTCAAATCTTAGTTCAGATTGATCTCAGTTTACTCTTCAAATGCCTGGTTTAGATGTTAGCCTGAAACCAGGGTAGAGTTTATATACATTTCCTCGTTACTTTTCTCTGGCTTTCTCTTTCCAAGAACTTCTACCCCAAGCCTGTCTAGGGACCCTGGTAGTCTTGACTCCTTGCTGTGATGCCTTAAACCAGAATCTGGAAAGTCTGTGGACTGGGATGAGCCAGAAAAATCAGAAACTAATTCTGTGCTATTTGCTTTCTCCATGCATCATCTCTCTGAAATCTGCCTATTTTGCTCACTCTTCAGAGCCTTCTGATAATTTATGTTTATTATGGTTTTTGTCTGTATTTCTCTAATAACTATAATTTCTATCTGCAGGAGAGTCAATATATTATTCCTCCATAAAAAATTAGTAACCCAAAAATTGATTCTAAAAGCATTACATAGGGCACTATGGAGAGAATGGATTATAATGTGGTTAATTAAAACAGGCCAATTAGGAGAAGATGGTAGAGAAAAAATTAAAATATGTTGTAGTTTAGATTTTTTTATATTTTAGATATTTTAAAAAGATTTGAATTTTGATATAGAAAAAGAAATGAACAGGAACTTTTTTTTCTTCTTAGGCCAGGGCAAATAATATATAGATTTACTATTAAATGTTATAGGAAGATGTGGAAAAAGCCATTTGGGGGAATGGGGTTCAAGTTTAGAATTAGTGGGGAGTGGAGTTAAGATGGTGAAGGAATTAAGATGGTAGTAGGGGCACCTTATGCTTGCCTCATCCTTCGAACACAGCGAGATCAAATCATTCAAAACACCTAGGAAATCAATATAAGGACTGCGAGAACAAACAGCACAACTAAAGAGAGAAAAGAGGCTGCCTCATGGAAGGTAGGAAGTGCAGAGATGTTATTTGAGGGAAAACAATCACAGATGCTATGGAGGAGAGAAAGCCCTAATCCCAAAGAAAGGAGAGACAGAGACAGAGAGAGACAAGAGATAAATAGACAGAGATAAAGCAGCATGCATGGGATTGCACAAGAAAAACATTACTTCCCTAAAACCACTGACTGGGAAAATGAGAGGGACTGATTAACACAAGTTTTTACAAACACTGGAATTGAAAGTTTGAAGTTTTAGAAGTCTGTCCCATTACCAGTGTCAAGCCTAGGAGACATTGTGGAGGTGCTCTTGGGGAGGAGGAAAGAGGCTTGAGAAAGGTCAGCAAACTCTGGGTTACTCTAGGAAAGACAGTTCCCCTTCTTGGAGTGCATTTGGGAGAGGTGGCACAGCCTCTCAGTGAACAAAAGACCCAGTGCAGTGTCAGTAAATTGCCTCATGCATTAGCATATGAGTAAAGAGTCCTCCTGAGGACAGCTAACTTGGATGTCAGCATTTTGCTATACTTTACCACAGACTCCAACTCCTTGGTAGTTGTTCAATTGCTTTTCTGGAAAAACCAATACCAGTCACAGCACAGGGAGACTGTCCCCCAGAGGATCAGCATAGTTCCATGTCTAGCTGGGTCCCTAAAATTTAGAATTTTGAAAACCATCTGCATGCCTGAGATAAAACACAGGAGCACTGTGTTGCCCAATAGGCATATGGCTCCAAAACAGGCAGGGTGAAGGGCAGAGATCTGATAGAAGATAAGGCCATAAGATTGGTGATTGTTTGCTCTTCTGTGAAGGCTTCCTGAACAGCAGGGGGTAGGAACTCTCCTCTCTGGAAAAGAGCAAGCAAAACCATTCATCATCTCTCCTATCAGTAAGGACAGATTTCAACAAGTGTCACAGCACATACAGTAGCTCAGCTACTTACACCAAACCCCAGTCCATGTGCAGTATCACTGTCTTTTGTACTTGGGCAAGTGTGATTAAAACAGGGCAGCAGTGGGGCCCCTCCCCAAGAAGATCAAAACCAAAGACCCAGATAAACCAGGTCTACTGATCATACAGTTCTGCAAAGCTTCAGCTCAAGTAGAAATAGGACCAGGCACAGGATTTCCTAACATACAAAAGACAGAGTCCTAGAAAAAATATCAAGACACAAGAATTCATCCCAATAGAAATAACAAGTGGTCACCAGCCAAGGAGCTAACCAAAAAAGATATAAGTAATATGCCTGAACCAAAATTTAAAACAACAGTCATAAAGGTATTAGCTGGGCTTGAGAAAACCATGGGAAAAAACTGGACAGACCCTTATTGCAGACATAAAAGACCTAAAGACTATTGAGGTTGAAAAAAAAATGCTATAACTGAGAAGCAAAACCAACTGGATGTAATGACTACACGGATGGAAAAGCAGAGAAATGAATAAATGATATGGAAGATAAATTTATGGAAGATAATGAAGCTGAAAAGAAGAGGGAAAGAAAAATATTGGAGCATGAATGTAGAGTTAGAGAACTCAGTGACTCCATAAACCATAATAACATTCATATCATAGGAGTCTCAAAAGAAGAAAAGAGGGGAAAGGGGGCAGAAGGTTTATTTGAGGATATTATAGCTAAAAACTTCCCCAACCCAAGGAAAGAAACAGACATCCAAATCCAGGAGACACAGAGAAATTACATCATGATCAACAAAATCCATCTAACACCAAGACATATTGTAATAAAATTTGCAAAATATAGAGACAAAGAAAAAATCCTGAAAGAACCAAGAGAATGGAAATCCCTAACCTACAAAGGGTGACAAATTAGGTTAACAGCAAATCTCTCCACAGAAATCTGAGAGGCCAAAAGAAAGTGGCATGATATATTCAATGTGCTGAATGGGAAAAACATACCTTTTCCTTTTTAGCACAGCAATACATGGAAGTAAATGAAAATGAAAACACTACAGTCCAGAACCCTTGGGATGCATAAAGGCAGTCCTACGATAGACGTATATAACAACACAGGCTTACTTCATGAAGCAAGAAAAGTCTCAAATATACAATCTAAATTTACAAATAAAGGAGCTAATAAAGAACAGCAGATAAAGACAAAAGATAGGCAGAATAAGGAAAATAATAAAGATGAGAGAAGAAATAAATGATATAGAGATAAACCAAAAAACAGTAGGTCAATGAGACTAAGAATTGGTTCTTTGAAAGGGTTAATACAATTGATAAACTGCTAGCCAGACTTATTAAAAGGACCCAAATAAATAAAGGGAAGAGGGGCGACCACAATTAATACCACAGAAATACACACAATTATTAGAGAAAATTATGAAAAATTATATACCAGTAAATTGGGCAATCTGAAAGAAATGGATAAATTCCTAGAAACATATAAACTACCAAAACTGGAACAGGAAGAAATAGGAAATTTGAACAGTCTTATAACCAGCAGAGACATTGAATCCATGATCAAAAATCTATAAAATAAAAGTCCAGGGCCAGGTGGCTTCCCAAGGTAATTCTAACAGACATTTAAAGAGAAGTTAATAACTATTGTTCTCAAACTATTTCCCAAAATAGAAATTAAAAGAAAATTTGCAAACACATTCTACATGGCCAGGATTACCTTGATTCTAAATCCAAAGGCCCCTTTACTAAAAAGGAAAATGCAGGTCAATATCCCTGATGAGTATGGATGCTAAAACTCTTTACAAGATACCAACAAATAAAATCCAACAGTATATTATATAAAAAAAAATTTCAACCCAATCAAGTGGAATTTATTCCTGGGCTTCAGGGGTGGTTAAATATTTGTAACCCAATCAACATGATACACTAAATTAATTAAATAAAAGATAAAAATCTTATGATCCTTTCAATAGATGCAGAAAAAGCATTAACAAAATATAGCATCCTTTCTTGATAAAATTCCTCCACAGCATAGGGATACAGGGAACATACCTCAGCATCATAAAGGCCATGTAGAAAAGACACACAGCTAATATCATTCTCAAAAGGGGAAAACTGAGAGTTTTCCCTCTATTGTCAGCAATAAGACAGGAATATCCACTCTCACTATGTCTATATAACAGAGTCCTGAAAGTCCTTGCTTCAACAATTAGAGAACAAAAGAAATAAAAAAACATTCAAATCAGTAAGGAAGAAGTCAAAATTTCACTATTTGCAGATGACATGATACATTATGTAGAAAATCTGAAAGACTCCACCAAAAATTACTAGAATTGATATATGAATTCAGCAAAATCACAGGATATAAAGTCAATATAGAAATCTGTTGCAATTCTATACCCCAATAATGAAGCATTAGAAAAAAAAAATCAAGGAATCTATCCCATTTATAATTGCACCAAAAGCCATAAGAGTCCTAGAAAGAAACCTAATCAAAGAGGTAAAAGATCTATACTATGGAAACTATAAAACTCATGAAAAAAAAATGAAGAGAGCACAAAGAAATAGAAAAACTTTCCATGCTCATGGATTGAAAGAGCAAATATTGTCAAAAAGTCTGTATTACTCAAAGAAATCTACACATGTAATGCAATCTCTACCAAAACGCCACCATCCTTTTTTCCTGGAGCCAGAACAAACAATCCCAAACTTTATATGGAACCACAAAAGATCCTGAAGAGCAATCTTCAAAAAGAAAAGCAAAGCTGGAGGTATCACAATTCTGGACTTCAAGCTATACTACAAAGCTGTAGAGGGGCATCTGTGCTTGGTAAGTGTGTGCCTTTGGCTCAGTTCATGATCCCAGGGTCCTGGGATTGAGCCCCACATTGGGGAATCCATGCTCAGCAGGAAGCCTGTTTCTCCTGCCTACTCCACCTGCTTGTATTTCCTGTCATACTCTCTCTCTCTTTTTTTGTCAAATAAATAAAAAATCTTAAAAAAAAAAAAAAAGGCTGTAGTCATCAAGATAGGATAGTCCTGGCACAAAAACAAAAACAGACACATGGATCAGTGGAACAGAATGGACCTACAAGTATATGGTCAACTAATCTTCAACAAAGCAGAAAATAATATCCAATGGGAAATAGTCATTTTAGCAAATGGTGTTGAGAAACTAAACAGGAACAGGCAGAATAATGCAGCTGGTTTTTCTTACATCATCATAAATATAAATTCAAAATTGATGAAAGACCTATATGGGAAACAGGAAACTTTCAAATCCTAAAGAAAAATATAAACAACTACTTTAATCTCAGCTATACCAACTTCCTACTAGACATGTCTCTGGAGACAAGGGAAATAAAAATAAAAATAAACTATTGGAACTTCATCCACATAAAAAGTTTCTACACAGGGAAGGAAACAATCAACAAAACTAAAAGGTAACCTATGGAATGGGAGATGATATTTTCAAGTGACATACCTGATAAAGTGTTGGAATCCAAAATCTAGAAAGAACTTATCAAACTCAATACCCAGAATTCAAATAATCTAGCTAAGAAATGGGCTGAAGACATGGATAAACATTTTTCTGAAGAACATATCCAGATAGCCAACAGACACATGAAAAGATGCTCAATATCACTCATCATCAGGGAAATACAATTCAAAACCATGATGAGATGGTAATCTTACACCAGTTAGAATGGTTAAAATTAAAAACACAGGAAATAAAATATTGTAAGGATGTGGATAGAGGGGAACCTCTTAACTGCTGTTAAGAAAGTAAATGCAGCTGGAAGACAATATGGAGTTTCTTCAGAAAGTTAAAAATAGAATCACACAGGTGCCTGGGTGGCTCAGTGGGTTAAAGCCTCTGCCTTCGGCTCAGGTCATGATCCCAGGGTCCTGGGATCAAGGCCCCCATCAGGCTCTCTGCTCAGCAGGAAGCCTGCTTCCTCCTCTCTCTCTGCCTACTTGTGATCTCTCTCTCTGTCAAACAAATAAAATCTGTAAAAAAAAAAAAAAATAGAATTACACTACAATCCAGGAATGTACTGCTAGGTATTTACCCAAAGGATACAAAAATACTGATTCAAAGGTATACATGTACTCTGATGTTTATAGAAGCATTATCAACAATGGATGAATCATAGGGAGGACCTAAATGTCTTTTGACTGATGAATGGGTAAAGTAGAGATGGGATATTTCACAGATATCAAAAAGAATATAATCTTGTCATTTGCAACCACATGGATGGAACTAGAGTGTGTTATGCTAAGTGATATAAGTCAGTCAGAGAAGGACAAATACAATGTGATTTCACTCATATGTGGAATTTAAGGGGAAAAAAAAAAACATGATCATAGGGAGAGGGAAAAATAGGGTATCAAACAATAGGAGACTCTGAACTATAGAGAGAAAAAAACAGGTTTGCTGGAGGGGAGGTAAGCAGGAGATGGGCTAAATGGGCAATGAGTATTAAAGGGGGTGCTTATTTTGAGCACTAGATGTTATATGTAAGTGATGAATCACTGAATTCTACTACTGAAACCAGTATTCCACTATATGTTAACTCAGTAGAATTTAAATAAAAATTGGAGTGGAAAAAAATTGGATTTGGTTACATTAATTTTACACTGCCTATTTAATACTTAACAGATTATTTAAGTATGTAATTTAGCCACGATGATTAAATTGGGGATACAAATTGGAGTTATCAGTGTAGATATAATATTTAAAACCATGGGTCCAGATGATACCACTTATCAAGGACAACAGATAGAGAAAGAGAAGGCCTTTGGACAAACATCAGTCCTGACCTCAGAGTTAAGGAATAAGAATAATACGTACCAGAAGACTGAGACAGATTGGTAAATTGGAAGAATTATGATACCATAGAAGCCATCTGAACATGATGCTTAAACAAGAGAATTATTGAGTCAAATTTGTTTTAGAATTGATCATTGGGCAGGGCAATATTAGCAGGTGACTGGATAAGAGTAATATTTTTAAAACAAAATAGATGTGAGAAAGTGAAGAATCAGAATGAAGACATCTCCCATTTAATGCATGTTCCTTTAATCAAGCTAACTTCATCTGTGGTTTTTAACTATTTTCCCCACTTGACCTATCCAACTTTCCTTAGCCTATATTCTTAATTTAAAGTCCTCAGCATGGATTTTGAAGATTTTAAGAAATACAGATTAAGTAAAATGTACCATCCTCCTTGAAACTCACCATAATTTTTCCCATTCAATTAATATTTTCTCCTTTGCAAGTGTTAATGTCATATCAAAATCACATCCTGGGATGTGCTCTTTATACTTTGCATTATCTGTCCTTGCAAACTGAGGATCATGGCCATAATTTTGAAATTCCAGCCCCACTAGAACCAGTCATGCCACTGGTTGTTAAATTAGATTAAAATGTAACTCAGTGAGAGTATAATCCACCAGAGAACCTAAATTAGATCAGTTTAACTCTAAGTTTTTTTGTCAACTCTAAGCCTCTTGTATGTGAAAAATTTCCTTATTTCCTTATTACTACAAAATTTGTTCAGAAACACTAAAACTTAAGCATAATTCCTAAACATAGCTAATGTGTATGTCCCAACTGATAAATATTTCAGAAAAAAATAAATTTAGACTGCTTTTTAATTTTATCTTAAGTTTATCTCTCATGCATTTTTTTCTGTACTCATTAGGAAAATAAGAACATAAAAGCCGAAGAAATGGATAACTTAATCAAATGCTTCCAATGCCTTATATTGTGGTAAGACAATATAACTTATGAATAGTTACTATGAATATGGATTCAGACACTGAACTTTTATGGTCTTTGAGCTGAAAGATGTTTGGTAAAAGACCACCTCTTCTAATTCATTCCAATATTACATCAAGATTAAGAAATGTTAAGGTCACAATTTTTAATGCATAGGTTTGCAGAAGAATAAAAGGAAATAAACACCCTGGAAAAACACTTTATTTATAGGCAACTGTACTCAGCAATTACTAGAACACTGTATGTCCATTTAATTGTGTATCATTTATTTGCAAATTAATCATGATGGACCAAGTTGGTCATGAATAAGAATGAGTAATAATTACATGTAAAGTCCTTTTCACTTAAAATTGTAATCCCATCACAGTCTTGAGACAGAATTGGACTAGAGGAATTTAAGAACTCATTTACTTTGCTACAATGAATTTTGCATCATGAAAGTCAGAGTCAAAATTGCTTTTATCCATGATATTTGTGAAGCCATATAGGCTGGTTCTATCAAATATGCCTAATAATAACTTTCAGTCACATCTAATAGAAGTAGTCTATTAGCTAATCAGAGAACAGTTAAACTCAACTGAAAATAGTAAATCCAATTTTGAAATAGGGGACTTTTTGCCACAGTTCTTTGATTTCCCTCAACACTTCTGGATTCTTGCTCCACAAAGGTGGAATGAGTTACCTGACAGTGTCCAATATGCATTTGTCCAGATTTCTTGACTGGAGAGAGCTAAATATACTAAAAGTTCATAAGAATAGTGGTCACAATTTCTTTCTTCTACTCTAGCTTTCCTGCAATTGACAATAATACTGCAACAAATATGATTTTATCAAAATACAAATTTGATTCATTCCATTTCATCCCTTTCTGGTGAAATTCACTGTAATATACTCAGACTTATCCTTGAATTGAGGAGTTAATAACATTAAAATGCTCAGGATGGGTCTGTAGGTTTGCCCGTCTGCCTCTTCTTCCTTCTTAGATACTTTCCTCCATCTTGATATGTGTATCCACATCACTCTGAGCTTCCCTCAATTCCTTAGCAGGCCATGCATTGTTTACCATGGCTTTACAGAGGTGGTTTTTCTCAGTTTTTTTTTTTTTTTTCTTAACCAAAATATTAGCACATTTTCTATTTTCTCATTAAAAGATATTGATGAAAATAATGAGTAAGATGAGTAGTTTAAAATTTAGCTTGGTGGGAGGTGTAACTGAGTTTAAAAGACAAACTGGAATTTAACAAAAACTTTAAAAAGTATAAAATGAATCATCGTATGCATGGTAAAAATAGATCTTAAAATGTTTTAAACAATTCTGATTTAAAAAATCAAGTTAAATCAAGAAACAAGTACAAAAAACAAAACCAAAACAAAACCAAAAAATGAATATTAAGAGTTTTATTCAAAAGATACACAATTGAACAAGAGACTGGCATATATTGGGAGAAGATGAATATTTTAAGAAACTATGAAGCTCAGGCACACAGAACTTCATACTTTTTATTTAAATCCAAACACATATTTAGGAATCATTTTGGTTTTTAACATCTTACTTATAGCTCTTTTTCTGAGTTTGCATTTCCAAACACTCTTTTTGTACTTTAAATATGATTATTTAGCTACTCAAATATCATTGATAACCTTTAATCATTTGGAGGAATTTGACAAGGTATCACTTCAGCTTTCTTGGACTAATATTTGTAAATATTTTTTACAAATTTTTATTCTCAATGTCAGGAAGGAAATTTACTCTTCAATATATATAGTTCTTCATATTGACAGCTAAAAGCAACAATAGAAGCCCATATCCAGTATAATTAATTATGTGGAGATAGTACTAAGATCATATATTAAGTGAAATCATAACTTACTCCTAAAAAATATTAAGAGCGAATACTGGAAACATTTTTGCCAAGAGATCTTCAGAGTTCCCATCCTTGGGGTGATACCTGTCAGAAAAATTACTTGGTTCTCCTATTTACAGGAAACATACCGATGACAGGAGTATTAATGAATAGATTATATGTTTTTCATTTAATAATTATCTTAAATAGACTTTTTATTCTTAAGCAAATTTGTTGAATCTGTAACATTAATTTGTTGTTTTTTTTTTTTTAAGATTTTATTTATTTGACAGAGAGAAACACAGCTTGAGAGGGAACACAAGCAGGGGGAGTGAGAGAGGGAGAAGCCAAGCAGGGAGCGTGATGCGGGGCTGGATCCTGGGATCCCAGGATCATGACCTGAGTTAAAGGCAGATGCTCAATGACTGAGCCGCCCAGGCACTCCGAATCTATAACATTAACTTAATGTGATTTTATATTTGCCTTTTAATTCTCTCTCTTTCTTTCATCTTTCTCTTTTCCACTCTCACTGTCCCTCCTCTCCAGATTTTAAACTTTTAATGATATCCAAATTATCCGTACTTTTTCATGATTAGACATTTTTGTGTTACATTTAACAAGTTGTTTCATAATTTTGTGTACAGAAAATATTTTCCTATATTACTTTCTAAAAATATTTTACAATTAATTAATTAATTAATTAATTAATTAATTATTTTTACTTTTTATATTTAGGTCACATTCTAGACTCTCTGCTGCCAAAATGTTTTATTGTTGTTCATCACTTTTTTTTCCCCTTGTTTTTCTGTTGTATTTACTCATGTTTGATGCTATATTAGGTCTTGGAATTCTTTAAGGTGTTATGATGGTATATTTTTTAGAGATTATTTTTTCTATTTCCTGCTAGCACCAATAGCTCTAAATGATTTTAAAGCAAACATTTTGTTATTCTTGTTTGCTTCTTTCCCTCAACAGAACAATTGTGGAAATCCCACCCTCAAATCCAGTTGAAATGGAACTATGTTTATGTTATAAATTCTCTGGTTAGGTGCTTTTCTCTCCCACCACTATACAGAGTCAACACCAAGACAATGAATCATTTCTATTCATATTATTTTCCTCTAAATTTTGGTTTTGATTTGTTTCATTTTTCCTAATTACACATTGAAGATGAAATTTTCAGGAGCCAGGGCTTTATGAGGGACTCTCTCTCTGACCTATCACAAATAAAACCAAATATCTAGATTAACAAATATTAACAGATGATATTTACCAGACTCTGGATTCACTCTTTTCTCTGGCTTAGTCATTTTTGGTTTTCCTGTCACTTTTCATTGCTATGATTTTGATTTTTTCTTTTTCCCTCCATCAAGTCAACCATGAATATAAAATGTTACTTTATTATATTTTTTTAAAGATTTTGTTATTTATTTGTTAGAGAGAGAGATTGGGAGCACAAGCAGGGGGAGAGCAGGTAGAAAGAGAAGCAGTTTCCACTCTGAGCAGGGAACCTGATGTAGGTCTTGATCCCAGGGTCTTGGAATCATAAACTGAAATGAAGGTAGACACTTAACCAACTGAGCCCCCTCATCCCAGGTGACCCTAAAATATGTTATTTTATACTTTATATAATGTCTTTCCTGCTCTTTCTCAATGTGTCTTTCTCTTCTTCTCTTTGTCCCTCCATCCCAAACAGATTTTAAGAAAATTTCAATAATATCTAAATGATGCCTACATTTTTATGGTTAGACTTTTGATGTCTTATTATTATTATTATTATTATTTTTAATTTTAGTATGGTCATTCCAGATATGGTATCTGATAAAAAGGTCAAAACTATAGCAAGATTTTGGCTGAGATAATACCAATAAAATCATGAAAGAACCAAGCGAAACACATCCAAATACTACATTTTAATTCTATTTTGTAAATGACAAAATCATACTGAGTAAAATTAAATGTTTCAGGGGTTGGGGAGGTCTTTGTATAATAATTCTAAACACCTTTCTCATTATCTAATCAATCATTAAAATTGTAATTGGTATATATTGTTTTAAAAATTTATGTTATTGTCTTTAGAGACAAAGAGAGAATACAAGTGGGAGGGCCAGAGGGAGAGGGAGAGAGAATCTCAAGACTCCACGCTGAGTGCCAAGCCCAACTTGGGGCTCCATCTCATGACCCTGAGATCACAACTTGAACCAAAACCAAGAATCAGATGCTTAAGTGACTGTGCCATCCAGGTGTCCCTATAATTCTATGTTTTCAAAAAAATATTCTGAGCCCATATTGATATATTTTGGGTTAAATATAATGATGTACAGTCATTCTTAACATAGACATAAAAAAATAATTTTGGGTTGGGGTGCCTGGGTGGCTCAGTCATTAAGCATCCTGCTTTCTGCTCAGGTCATGATCCCAGACTCCCAGGATTCAGCCCCATATCAGATTTCCTGCTTGGCAGGAAGCCTGCTTCTCACTCTCTCACTCCCCTGCTTGTGTTCCCTCTCTAGCTATGTTTCTCTGTCAAATACATAAAATCTTTTAAAAAAATGATAATAATAATTTTGGGTTGCTATTGTCCTCAAATTTTAATAAAAGAAACATTAGGTTAATTTGTTTTATATTATTTAGAAACCATCTTTCTCCTATTTCTTATTAATACCAATAACATGTGTGGGTATGTTCACAGATTGTTTTATGACTCAGAGTGGCAGGGAAACCTAAAAGATTTATGAACTTTAGTTTTTCTGAAATTTTTCAAAGGACTTAAAGTAATGGTTCCACAATGTCCTCAAATTAGAATTTAAGCTATAGTTGTCAGTAAAAAAGTACAAAATGACATAAAATAATTTATCTTTGTTTTTTTAATCCGAGATAAATCTTGATAATTCTATTCCTACATTTCATAAAGGAATATTCTGCTATCTTTGGAAAACTATTCAATAATTTATCTTTTTTTTAAGATTTTATTTATTTATTTGACAGAGAGAGAGATCCCAAGTAGGCAGAGAGGCAGGCAGAGACAGAGGAGGAAGCAGGCTCTCTGCTGAGCAGAGAGTCAAATGTGGGCCTCAATCCCAGGACCTTGAGATCATGACCTGAGCGAAGGCAGAGGCTTTACTCACTGAGCCACCCAGGTGCCCACTTTGTTTTTATTTTAAATAATTTAATTATTAACAGAAATATAGTTAAACTCTTGTTAATCAAGGTTAATGATCATAATTTTTTTCTTATTATACTTCTTAAATTTACTATTTAAGGAAGAATCAAAACCTTCAGATTCTAATGGTGTTCTTAATTGAATATAATCTAGCATATCTAAGTAACTTAGAATTTCAATTATCTATGATAGGTGTTAGAAGAGGTAATTTACATATACCTGACACAAGACACTAACACAAAGAAGTAGTCTACACTTTTCCTTTTTTTAAAGATCTAATTTATTTCTTTGAGAGAGAGTAAGTAGAGAGAACCACAGACAAAGAGGGAGAAGCAGGCCCCCCACTAATCAGGGAGCCAGACTCGGGACTCTATTCCAGGACCCCGGGACCATGACTTGAGCCAAAGGCGGATGATTAACTGACTGAACCACCCAGACACCCCTATACTTTTCTGTCAGAGAGAAATTGTCATAAAATGTACATATTTTAGTAGAGGCAAGTTGTCAGTTGTATTTAAAGTATAGTGTAGTGCAAATAATACAAAAAAATATAAATCAAGTGTATCAAAAAAATATAAATCAATATACAAAAAAATAAAAATCAAGTGTATTTAAAGTTTTGGTTTCCCAAATAATTATCTAGTCCAATCACTAAAAAAGTCAATTAAGGACTTAAAGTGTCCTTAAAATTACTAAAAATTTACTTTTTTAGTGATTGTCAAGTCCAATCACTAAAAAAGTAAATTAAGGACTCACAGATGTTATGACTTTGCTATACTAGTGATGACACTTGCTTTTATTCAAATCATTAAGAAATCAGACATGCTCAGTCTATAACATGCTCAAATAGTGTACTTGTGCATCCATACAAATAATACACATTTAAAAAGGAGAAAAGAGATAAAAGTAAAGAAGAATTAAAAGACTAGAAAACTTATGATAAAAAATTTTATTTAATGATAAAAATTTGAATTTATTTCATTATATATACATAGGAATTAGTATCATGATATTTTAAATATTTAGTTCCATATTTTTAACTACTTACAAAATTTAGAACTAGAAAATAGTCCATAAAACGAGCAGGCTGTGCTGCTTATGTTCTGTTCACAACATAGGCTATTCCAGTTATGGTGGTTTTTATGGGAAGTCATTGTTAGTTTCTTCTTGGACATCTAAAATTTTAATGTTCTTGCTTAAAAAAAAGGAAAGGTTACCTCTCCAAATGAATAAAAAAGTGGTAGAATTTGTTAAAGGTTAACAGTTATGTTATACTTGGTGGTTATTGCACACTCTAAACAATAAAGAGATATTCAGAAGATGTGAACACTGGTAGTATATTTCCTCTGGCTTAGAGAATCTTCTAAGCTTGGAAGTCAAAAAAAGTTTCAAAATATAATTGTCAAATAGCATGTAAATAAATGTTTTTATATTTGATTAGATTTAATTTCATAAATTTATAATCCAAAATATCAATATTATTATTATTTATTTAAAATGATATTACTATTATTTTACTCACTTACTATGATTTTACTAATAGTAATAATTATACTACTAACAATATTGTTTTTGCCCACCACAATAGGAGAGATAAATCCATTTAAATATAAATAATACATTTACTAACATGTGTTTTCAAATATTTTTTTTCCTTCAAAGTATATCTCTGTAGAACTAAATTAAATCAGCTCAGAAGAAATAGTTTGTCAATAGATTTTAGGGTCAACCTTGGTCACATATATCAACATAGACAAGTGTATATCATAGACAACTATCAGCCAATAGACTTTATAACGTGGTAGCAAAATAAGAAAGACTATTTTGTTATAGGAAATATATATAATCCAAGTAGAATTTGATTATTTGCACTACACTATACATTAGTTAGATTTCATTTGTTAAAATATATTTCCCTTGTCTTCAGAAGTTATGTGTTATTTAAAGACAATAATTTCCAAGCATTTACAAAAAAAATAAAAATCAAGTGGCAGAGCATATAAGCACTGACTTTTCAAAAAAAATTTCAGAGGCTCTGCCTATGTCCTAGCCAAGTAAAATGTTTAAAAACTAGATAAAAATGGGAAGATTGCCTCATTCATTGATTGACTTGCCATAAAACCACCTAATTCTGCTGATTTTTCTATTCTTTTGAACAGACTGCCTATTGGGATTTGCTATTTGCTCTAGGCTAGACCTGATGAACAGGAGCTTTCAGAGAGATTACAACTGACAAAACCTTGAAGACAGGCTCTTCAGGGGTCCAGATTGGACTTGTGTCTTGCTCTTACACCTGACATAATAGCCTGAAGAAGTCTTTTGATGCCACTGCAGCAGCAATGGCAGCAACAGCATTAGTGGCATTGTCCCAGTGGGTAGAAATGCATCAGACGACCATTATGAGAAAAACAGGAATGAAGAAGCAGCCTAAGAATGCAAGTGGAATTGCATGTTTGTAGTTATTCACTTTCACTTTGGAGAGCAAAATACAAGCCACTTTTTGCTTCAGAAACTTACCATTTTGTCAGTTTCAACTTCTTATTCATTGATGTTATTGTTTGAATTTTTTTCTAAGATAAATAACATAAAATTTGATTTTTGTAGAAAATGTATTACACATGTACCAATTTGTTTACATGCTTTTAGAAAGTGGTTATGTAGTAGAATTCGAAAACTCCATAATTTTTCAATGCCAACTTGTGTTTTTGGCTTTTCCCTTTATGTGTGTGTGTATGTGTGTGTGTGTATGTGTGTGTGTGTATGTATGTGTGTGTGTTATCAAAACACAAAACAATGTCAATAAATATATATTATGTATTTGCTTTAAAATTCATTTGTGCACAGATACTTTGGCTAATCTTCATTTCCTAAAAATGCTTTAGGTACTATATTCAGACTAAAGTTACCCATATTCTTGAATCTTTACTAATTTTTGTATTTATATGATTCACCTATAGTTCACAACTTCTGTAAGTAAATTTTTTAATGTTTTATTGTGAAGTCTGAACTTTGAAACTTGAGACAAGACTATGCACAGTTTGGGGCATGAGCATCTGACTCATGATTTTGGCTTGGGTTGTGAACTTATGGGTCATGGGATTGAGCCCTGTGTGGAGCCCAAAATGGGTAACGTGTCTGCTTGAGATTCTCGCTCTCCCTGTGCTACATGTCCCTGTACACCACACACTCTCTCTCTAAAATAAATAATTAATTTTTTTAAGACAATGCATAGTTCATAGAAGGGAAAAAAAAACCCTGAATATTTTGCATTAAGAGCACTTGTGACTCAAATAAAATCTAAATATTCTAATTACCCTAAACAGAGTCAGGAAACACCCTGAAACCTTCTAGATCATGCAGTAATGTTTTAGGAAAAATTTTATATCCCATGTATCATATTGTCTTATCCTTCTGTTATCAACTTGGATGGGATGGAGAATACATTTTGTGAATTTTATATATGTCATAATATACTACCTAGATGACATTTCAAAAAACTCCTTATGTCAGAAGGGTAAGTCAGTTCTGCTTTAGTATACACTTCATAGGGATACTAAAATCTATTGCATAATTCACATTCTTTGTCCAATAGCTTTTAGAACTTCACTGTACACAATTTAGCAATATGTCATATAATATTCATGAATTGTTTCCTGATTGCTTGGTAGATGTACAACTAGGCACTTAGGAAATAATATTTTTTGTGTGTGTGTATCTAACTGTATCAAATATTGCAAAACCTCGAATAAACTTTTAAATATTTATGTTTCATTTAAATGAATTGAAGAATAAGTCATGGCTTAGAATGGCGATGCTGATTATTAAAAGAAAATGAAGGAAATATGGTTACAAATATTTGTTTTTGTGTGATTTTTAAAAAAAAAAATAATTTGGGGCGCCTGGGTGGTTCAGTTGGTTAAGTGACTGCCTTCAGCTAAGATCATGATCCCAGAGACCTTTTCATATTTTATTTCTTTTTCAATAATAATTTATTTTTTCAGTGTTCCAAGATTCATTGTCTATGCCCCATACCCAGGGATCCATGCAATTCATGCCCTCATACCTACCACCAGGCTTACCCATCCTCCCAGCCCCTCCCTTCCAAAGCACTCAGTTTGTTTCTGAGTCCACAGTCTCTCATGTTTCATCTCCCTCTCTAATTTACCCCAGTTCACATTTCCTTTCCTTCTCCTACTGTCCTCCATGTTACTTCTTATGCTCCACAAGTAAATGAAATCATATGATACTTGACTTTCTCTGCTTGGCTTATTTCACTCAGCATAATCTCCACTAATCCGTCCATATCGCTGGAAAAGTTTGATATTCATCCTTTCTGATGGAGGGATAATATTCAATTGTATATATGGACCATATCTTCTTTATCCATTCATCTGTTGAAGGGCACCTTGGTTCTTTTCCACAATTTGGCGATTGCAGCCATTGTTTCTATGAACAGCAGTTGGGGTACATATGGTTCTTCTTTCTTTTCACTACCTCTGTATTTCGGGGGTAACACCCAGTAGTGCAATTGCAGGGTTATAGGGTCACTCTATTTTTAATTTTTTAAAGGCATCTCCACCCTGTTTCCCAAAGCAGCTGCACCAACTTGCATTCCCACCAATAGTATAAGAGGGTGTCCTTTTCTCAACAGTCTCTCCAGCACTTGTTGTTTCATGTCCTGTTAATTTTGGCCATTCTGACTGGTATACGGTAGTATCTCAATGTGGTTTTGTTTTGAATTTCCCTGATGGTTAATGATGAGGAACATTTTTTCATATTTCTGTTAGCCATTTATATGTCTTCTATGCAAAAGTCTCCTGACTATTTTTTGATGTCTTCCAATCCACATTGAGTTTGAGGAGATCTTGCATATTAGCCCTTTGTCTGTAGGGTCATTTGCAAATATCTTCTCCCTTTCCGTGGGCTGCTTCTTTGTTTTCTTGGCTGTTTCATTTGCTGTGCAGAAGCTTTTATTTTGATGAAGTCCCAAAAGTTCATTTTTGCTTTTGTTTCACTTGCCTTTGGAGACGTGTCACGAAAGAAGTTGCTGTGGCCAATGTCAAAGAGGTTACTGCCTATGTTCTCCTCTAGGATTTTGATAGATTCCTGTCTCATGTTGAGGTCTTTCATCCATTTGAAGTTTATCTTTGTGTGTGGTATATAAAAATGGTCGAGTTTCAGTCTTCAATACCTAGCTGTCCAATTTTCCCAGCACCATTTATTGAAGAGACTACCTTTTTTTTTCCCCACTGGATATTTTTTCTTGTTTTGTCAAATATTATTTAACCATAGAGTTGTGGGTCCATATCTGGACACTCTACTTGGTTCCGTTGTTCTATGTGTCTATTTTTGTGCCAGTATCATGCAGTTTTGGTGATCACAGCTTTGAAATAAAGCTTGAAATCAGGCAACATGATGTCCCCAGCTTTGCTTTTCTTTTTCAATATTTCGTTAGCAGTTTAGGGTCTTTTCTGGTTCCATATATATTTTAGGATTACTTGTTCCAGAACTTTGAAAAATATTGGCGAAATTTTGATCAGGATGGCATTGAAAGTGTAGATTGCTCTGGGCAGTATAGACATTTTAACAGTGTTTATTCTTCCAATCCGTGAGCATGGAATGCTCTTCCATCTTTTTGTATCTTTTTCAATTTCTTTCATGAGTGTTCTGTAGTTCCTCAAGTACAGATCCTTTACTTCTTTGGCTAGATTTATTCCAAGGTATCTTATAGTTTTTGGTGCTATAGTAAATGAAATTGATTCTCTAATTTCCCTTTCTATATTTTCATTGTTAGTGTATAAGAACGCAAGTGATTTCTATGCATTGATTTTGTATCTTGCCACATTACTGAATTGCTGTGTGAGTTCTAATAGTTTGGGGTGGAGTCTTTTGGGTTTTCTAAATAAAGTATCATGTCATCTGTGAAGAGAGAGACCTTGACTTCTTCTTTGCCAATTTGAATACTTTTATTACTTTTTGTTGTCTGATTGCTGTTGCTAGGACTTCTAACACTCTGTTGAACAATAGTGGCAAGAGTGGGCATTCTTGTCTTGTTCCTGATCTCAATGGGAATGCTTTCAGCTTTCCCCCATTAAGTATGATATTCACTGTGGGTAGTGAGTTGAGATTTTATGAGATTTTTATGAGTTGAGATTTTATGAGATTTTATGAGGTTGAGAAATGTTCCCTCTATCCCTATATTTTGAAGAGTTTGAATCAGGAACAGACGCTGTGTTTTGTCAAATACTTTTTCTGCATCAATTGAGAGGACCATGTGGTTTTCTCTTCTCTTAATTTGTTCTATCACAGTTATTTGTTTGAGAATGTTGAACAACCCTTGCATCCCAGGGATAAATCCCACCTGATAGTGGTGGATAATTTTTTAATGTACTGTTGAATCCTATTATGTAGGATCTTGTTAAGAATCTTGGCATTGATATTCATCAGGGATATTGGTCTGAAATTCTCCGTTTAGATGGGGTCTTTGCATGGTTTGGGATTAAAGTGATGCTGGCTTCATAGAAAGAGTCTGGTAATTTTCCTTCTGTTTCTATTTTTTGAAACAGCTTCAGGAGAATAGGTATTATTCTTCTTTGAATGTTTGGTAGAATTCCCCAGGGAATTTGTTAGGTCCTGGGCTCTTGCTTTTTGGGAAGTTTTTGATAACTGCTTCAATCTCATTACCAGATATATATTAGTCTATTCGGGTTGTCAATTTCTTTCTGTTTCAGTCTTGGAAGTTTATAGGTTTCCAGGAATGCATCCATATATTCTAGGTTGTTTAACTTATTGGCATATAATTGTTGATAGTAATTTCTGATGAAATTTTTATTTCCTTGGTATTAGTCATGATCTATCCCTTTTCATTCATAATTTTATTAATTTGGGTCCTTTCCCTTTTCTTTTGGATTAGTTGGGCCACTGGTTTATCAATGTTACTAATTCTTTCAAAGAACCAACTTCTAGTTTCATTGATGTATTCTAGTGTATTTCTAGTTTCTAATTCATTGATCTCTGCTCTAATCTTAATTATTTCCCTTCTTATATGTGTGGTTGGCTTAATTTGTTGTTGATTTTCCAGTTCTTTAAGGCATAAAGAGAGCTAGTATATTTGGAATTTTTCCATTTTTTTGAGTGAGGCTTGGATGGCTATTTCCCCCTTAGGCCTGCCTTTGCTGAATCCCATAGGTTTTGGATTGATGTATCTTCATTTTCATTTATTTCCATAAAGTGTTTCAGTCCTTCTTTGATTTCCTGGTTGATCCAGAGATTCTTGAGCAGGATAGTCTTTAGCTTCCAAGTGTTTGAATTCCTTCTGAACTTTTTCTTGTGGTTGAGTTCCAGTTTCAAGGCATTGTGGTCAGAGAATATGCAGGGAATAATCTCAGTCTTTTGCTGTTGGTTGAGCCCTAATTTGTGACCTAGTATGTTGTCTCTTCTGGAGAAAGTTCCATGTGCACTCAAGAAGAATGAGTATTCTGTTGTCTTAGAATGGAATGTTCTGAATATGTCTTTGAGCTCCATCTGGTCCAAATGTGTCATTTTTGAATGTATCATTCAAAGCCCTTGTTTCTTTGTTGATTTCTGTTTAGAAGATCTGTCCATTGCTGAGAGTGATGTGATAAGCTTTCCTATAGTTGATGTATTCATATCAATATGACTCTTTATTTTGCTTAACAGTTGGCTTATGTAGTTGGCTACTCCCATGTTGGGGAAATAAATATTTACAATTGTTAGATCTTCTTGTTGGATAGACCCTTTAAAAATGATGTAGTGTCCTTATGTATCCCTGACTACAATCTTCAAATTAACATCTAATTTATCTGATATAAGGATTGCTACCCCAGCTTTCTTTTGAGACTCATTGTCATGGAAGATGATTCTCCATCCCCTCACTTTCAGTCTGGATGAATCCTTAGTTTCAAAATATGTCTCTTGTAGACAGCATATGGACAAGTCCTGTCATCTTATCCAGTTTGCAACCTGTGCCATTTTATGGAAGCATTTAGACTGTTCACATTTAGAGTGATTATTGAATGATACATTTTTATTGACATCTTATTGCCTGTGAAGTCCTTGTTTCTATAGATTGCCTCTGTAAATTTTTACTCTGTGTCACTCTTGGGTTCTTTTCTATTTTATATAACCCTCTCCCCTTAATATTTCTTGTAATGATGGCTTGGTGGTCACATAATCTTTTAGACCTTGCTGGTCCTGGAAGCTCTTTATCTCTCCAACCATCTTGAAAGTCAGTCTTGCTAGGTAGAATATCCTTGGATGGATTTTTTTTTTTTTAATTTAGTTTCTTGAATATGTCTTGCCAGCCCTTTTTGCCTTTTTAGGTTTCTGTGGACAGGTCTGATGTTATTTTGATGGTCCTCCTTCTGTACATAAGGCATTTCTTCCCCCTATTTTCCCTTAAGGCATATTCTTTGAATTTATGATTTGTGACTTTCACAGTTATGTGCCTGTAGGTTTTTCTAGCCTCTTTGATCTTGGGGGGGGGGGGAATGTGTCCTCTATGCCACTAGGATATGAATACTTGCTTCATTTCCTAGATTAGGAAAATTTTCATCCAGGATTTGTTCAAATGTATCTTCTAGTCTTCTCTCTTTCTCTACCCTCTCAGGAATCCCAATAATTCTGATATTGGAGCATTTCATGACATCATTTATTTCCCTAATTCTATTTTCATGGGATTTTAGCTGTTTGTTCCAAGAGTTATCCTGCTCCTCCTTCTCAAACAATCTGTCTTCTAGATCACTAATGTGATCTTCTACTTCACTTACCCTAGCTGTTAGAATATTTAGATTAGATTGGATATCATTGATAGCATTTTTAACCTCGGCCAGGTCAGCTTTCATTTCCAACCGTAGAAATTCTATTTTGCCACTATTTTTCAACTTAGCCATTGTTTGGATAATTGTTATGCTGAATTCCATTTCTGTCTTATTGTTTATGTCCATATCCAGCAGTTCTGTGGCAGAGGTTACAGTCTCTGAATTTTTCTTCTGTTGGGTGATTCTCCTCTGAGTCATTTTGGTGAGGAGTTGTTGGGGGGATGTATAGCTAAATATATCAACCACAGACCAGGCAAGTTGCCTGTTGGAAGGTTTCAGAACAATCAGAAGTCACCACCAAAAAGTAAGAAGAAAGAGAAAGGAAAGAGAAAAGAGAAAAAAGATAGGAAAAACCCAGCCAAAATGAGCTCCAAAACTATGGTTTATATGGCACAAAAACAAAAAGGAATACATAAAAAGACCATCAAAAGTAAAAGAAAGGAGGGGGATAAAAAGCAAAACCCAGCCCAAAAAATCCCTAAGAATAAAATTTATATAGCACAAAGGCAAAAAGAAATACACAGAAACACTGCCAGAAGAACAAGACGGGAAGGTGGTTACAAACCCTTGATGTGGGTGAGGAAAGTATTTCAGTTCCTCCAGAGAGTATGTTGTTAATTTTGTTAGAGGACTCAACTTTCTAGAGATATGAGGAAATTAAAACTTTTTTTTTAAGATTTTATTTATTTGACAGAGAGAAACACAGCCAGAGATGGAACACAAGTGATAGAGGGAGAAATAGGATTCCCGCTGAGCAGGCAGCCTGATGCAGGGCTCAATCCCAGAACTCCAGGATCATGACCTGAGCTGAAGGCAAAGGCCTAACTACTGAGCCACCCAGGTGCCCCAAAATTGGTTTATGTATAGGGTTAGTATTGACTGGGAAAGAAGGATTACCTTGAAGCTTATATCTATATATATTTTTAAAAAAGAAAGAAGAAGAAAGAATGAAAGAAAGAAAGAAGATATATGTATGGAAAAAGTTCAAGTTAAAAAGTTATTATGAAATATTGTATTAAACATCAAGTTGTAATGATAAGTATGTTAAAAAATAAAAGAACAAGAATTGTGAGAACAAATTTAAAATTAAAAAAAATTAAAAATAAAAATTAAAAAAATGAAAATCTGTATTTATAAAATTTACAGGTTTGGGGGCAGTACTGAACTTAATATATTGTTTTATTTTTCCAGATGTTGGAGTTTATAGTTTAATGGAGACCCTCTGGTGGTTGTCCTCTTGTTCTTTTGGCTTGCCTTCTGGGGGAGGGACCTGCCGTGTTGCTTTTCAGTCAGTCTTGCTTGGGCTGAGTCACCCTGCCCTCTATGAAGGGCCTGGGCTCTATGGAAACTTGTTTTTCAGGCTTTCGTTCTCTGGAGGTTTTTGTTCATTTGTGGCTTTTTGTGGTTTTTCAGAGAGTCAGAACAAAGTAAGTGGTCTGCACCCAGGGTCCTTCTCAGAGAGAAGCCTCAGTCTGTTCCTCTCTGGATGGTCCAGAACATACAGACTCCCCCTCTGCACACTCCCTTGACCACCACCACTTCTCACAGGTGGTGTGATACAATATTTGCCTGAGGCCCCTGCTTGTCACTTCACCCCTGAGCCACAGAAACTGCAAGCAATATTGGTTTGTGTGAGCCTGCCATTTCTGAGACCACTGTCTAGAGCTCACAACCACACTGGGCGCACTGGGACCCCGTGGTCCTGAAAGTTGTGCAGAAGGCTGCAAGCTGTGGGACCTCTGGCATGGGCCCAGCCAATAAGTGGTGCAGGCCACGGAAAGACACTGGCTCAGGGAGTCCCCACTGGGTTTACTGAGGTGCTGGCAGGTGCTAGCTTTGGCTATCTGCAAATGCAATTTTAGATCCCTGCCTGTGGCCATCAGTTTCCACCAGTTGCCTCTTAAGACCCTTTGTTTTTGAATGCTTTTAACCAGACTCCAAGTTGATGCTGGTCCCCAAGCATAGGGCACTTTCATATTGGGGTATTACCTTCCAATGGGTTGGTTTTGGTGGCTCCCTCTCTCCTCTGTTTATCCTCTAAAATCAGTCTGAGTGTTCCCACTCCACTTTACCTCTCCACTGATGCTCTTCTGCCTTCGTAGAGATCCATAAGTGTGTAGTCTTATATCTCAGGTCCCTTTAAGGGACCCATTGAAACAAGCTCTTCTACTTCTCTGCCCTCTTGCCACCAATCTCCTATATCATTATTTCTTAGTGAAATATATGAATGTTAATCCCAAAGGTAGTAACAAAGTCTGTAAGTAGTCTATGTTAGTTTGGGTTAATGTAGATTTTGCCAGACATTTTGGCCAAAAGAGTTACAAGCAATTTTTTTTATTTTAAACTTTTTTTTTTCATTTCAGATTTATAAATAACACTACCAGAATTTAATTGGGTTCTATGGAATAGAAACAGCATCAAAATAAATTAAATAAAAAGCACATTTTACTGTAATAGAAAATATTATGGAAACTATAAGAGCTACACTTTAAAAGGCAAAATGAAGAAAATCTTAGGTGTATTTTAAATATCTTTATGTTGCAAATGATTTCTCGTAAGTCTTTTAATTAAAAATCCAGAAAAAGAATTCAAATTAGTCACATAAAAATAGAGTGTACTCAAAAATATGTTCTGCCTCTTGATAATCTACCAATCCTAAATATAATCCTTTACTTCTGTTTCACTTACAACTATTATACTTTGGGGATTAATGTATAACAGTTCTAAAAGGAAGCATCAAGCATTGTTACTTTCAGAACTAGAATCCATAATTTGGTGAATGTATTACTGCTTGCTTTATAAAATCAGGAGTGTTATTTCTGTGTGATTTTTGTGGACAAGCATAATCACCAGAAACATACTTGGGGGAAGGAAAAAGTGTGGGATAATAAACAAACAAGCAACTTGCTGTGATATTATTTTATATGATGTGGAAGTTCACTGTATATATTTATATATATAAATATATATTATACATATTTATTCTTTAATGATTAATGATTAACTTGAGGGAAGCAAGTTTTACATTTATTATGGACTAAAATGGGTTTTGGTTGTAAATGAATTGTTTGTCAAAGACACAAAGAAATAATCTCTAGTCTAAACTATTAATACAGAAAAACTACTAATATAACTACCAGTATAATATAAAGATTAAAGACTTTTTCAGCATTTTTAATGTTAAATAACTTATGCATATAAATATCTGAATGTTATTGTTTTATAGGAATGATTCATTTTAACATGAGATATGTTAGAAAATTCACAGCCAAAACAGTTCCTATTACCTATCATTAGTTGATCTTGATTTTTAAGACAGAAGCTAGATCAAATGTAAAAAGAATTTTTCTTCAAAAAGCCACTTAAGTCTGAATGTATTCAGTTAAGTACATTTTATATTATACCCAATATTTCATATGATGAGTCTAAAAGTCAGAATAATAAATTATTTGCCCACTTCACATAACTAAAAGTTATACAATGTCTAAATCCATATCTTCCAGCTACCAGCCAGACTCTTTCCAAAAAACAACATGCACCAGTATAAAGCACAAATAACAATGTATTCTTTGAAAAAAAAAAAAAGGCCAATATCTCTTATAACAGTATAGAAGTTAAATCTAAAAAATATCAGTAAAGAAAATAATAATAATAATAATAGTAAAGTAGTAACTGATTCTCACAAACTTTATTCTCACCGAAGTAAAAAACTATAGAGGAGCTATTTATTCAGATCAGGAAAGGAAGTATGTGTACTTAATAAAAGAGCATTTGACAAAGATACTGTCAACATTATCAGTTGCCTTCAAGTCCTTTACATAGAATAATAGTTCTTGTTAAGTATAATCTCATGAGATGATGACAATAATGACAATTTTTTTTATTTTTCAGATTAAAAAAATGAGTCATATGGAGTTACTTGTACATAAGAGATAGAAGAATCATATTTCAAAACCAACTTCTGTTGGTTATAAAACCAAGGCTTTTATTATTATTTTACATTATTGATAACTCATTTTTATTATATTAACTTTGTAATCATAACTTCAGTTTTTATGACCTGTAAATAATTAATTAATATATGAAGAAATTTAGATTGTGTCCTCTCTTTAGAATTGTGTTAACTTCTGAATATCTTTAGTGCTTTTATGCAGCCATTAATATATAAATGTAAATTGTGCTATACTATGGTAGCCATGATTTGATCATGGGATCCACAGGAAATGAGTCTAAATATGCTGCCATCCACATTTGGATACAAATGAAAGGAGAATTTCCAACCCCAGGTTCACTGGCCACTATTTTTATGCTGCTTGCTTGCCCTACTCTGTTCTATACAAGTTATATACAATTTATTTTTCCTTCCTCTAAACTCACAGCTAGGATTTAAATCATGCTTTAGAATACTAAATGGATATCATGTTTCCCCACTTGAAACAACTATTTCTAAGTCATTTCTCTGACAGTCTGAGAAAAGTATTACACTGCATTGAGATTTTCAGTTTAAGACTATTTCTGAAGAGTCAAGTGGCTATTCACTTAAATTCAACAAAGAGCTGTCTACTGATTCTTGAGTGTAAACTGGCACATCATGATGAAATAATCTATTATTTCTTCTAACATTTATTATAGATAACCCTTAAACTTACAATCCTTTAACTATGTTTTAACAATGTCAAAAAGTACAAAGATATCCATCACTTAGTGTTCCTATGTAATGCTATTTGTAAATCAACAAATGCACAACTTGACAAAGAAATTCCTTTGTTATTGTGGAAGTCAAGAGGTTCAATAACACTCTTATGCCTAGGTCTGACAAGAACATTATTCTTTAAGGATAGGCCTATACTCTCAATCATTTCAAGTATATGTAGTGCTAGATTTTATTGCTGAATGAGTGTGTATATGAATATGCAATGTTTTTAAGATTTTATTTTATTTATTTGACAGAGAGAGAGATCACAAGCAGGCAGAGAGGCAGGCAGAGAGAGAGGAGGAAGCAGGCTCCCTGCCGAGCAGAGATCCTGATGGGGACCTTGATCCCAGGACCCTGAGATCATGACCTGAGCCAAAGGCAGAGGCTTCAACCCACTGAGCCACCCAGGTGCCCCATGAATATGACATTTAATACAAATTCAGCTTGAGCGAATCCCATATTGTGTTACACCATTTTTATCAAAAATGTATATATTATAAACCTCTCTGGTCTACCTCATCTAACTGATTATGTTTTATCAATAGATAGTATCTCTAAATAACTGAATTCTTGATGCAGATATAGAAGTATACTTACAGAGATACTTATTGAAGAATTCTTATTACCATCTTATCTGATCCTAAAATATAGTGAAAAAAATAAATGAATGAAAAATAATCAGTGGATAGAAAAATAAAAAAATTAGTGCTGAGCTCAAATCTCACATTGGTTATAGAGATTAAATTTTAAAAATCATAAAAAAGAAAAAAAGTAAATGTAAAGGAGAACTGTCACCATAAAAAACATTTACTTCAAGTTAATTGTCAGATTTTAATAATAGTTTTCTGAGAATAAAAATTTTAAAAACAAGAAGTTTACTATCAATTTTGTATCAGTAAAAACTTGTTTAAGCAGAAAAATATTAAAACGTTTTGGATTTTTTTAATTTTTAATTTTCAACACCCCTAATTTTTACCAGATACATAGACAGCTTGCTTTACTTTTCTAACCTCCAGTTCCTTTTTCACGTGTAATCGGGCATAATAGTCACCTCCCAAAATGAGGATTAAATTTAATAATGTGTTTAAAGTACCTCACATAAATCCTGGGATATTGTAAGCTCTCATGAAGTGTTAATAACTGTGAGAGTGGAGTAAAATTGTTTTCTGACTAATTAGGGTCATAGGCTCTCTATCATCAAAAATACATTTGATTTAGAGAAATTGAGCTATTTTTCCACAGTGTATCAACAGATTCATGTTGACCACTATAAAAAAAAAAATGTTCACAGGGTGATTTATCCACAAGAGAATCATTAAAGCCATCTTTTAAAATCACATTATGTTGATTTTTGTAGGTAAAAGCTATAGATGACTCAAGGGAAAATATTTTAATTTAGGCACAAATGCTAAACTAAAATCAGCAGGTGTCTTTTAGTCCTACAATAGAATAACCTCTATGATACTTTTTAAATACTGAATGATATTACCGCTGGGTTTATTAGATAGTTTAGTATGTTCTGATAGTTGGACTGTCAGCGTATAGACGGGTGAGTTTCCTATTAGTGCTGGATACCCTCTTAGATGATTGTAAGTCACCTAGAAAAGAGATTCAAGTTCACATTGAAAACTGCATCTAGGAAACCAGATCAATGGCTTAGAGAAAGGTCTTAGATTCTTGGGCCAAAATTTAACAAAGATGATTATCTCTATCTCAGTTACCTAATCAAGTAAAATAAGAAACAGCTTGTAGACCAGTACATATATATCACTTCATTTGTCTGTTTCCACTTCGGTTACTCGTTTTTATTCTGGTGGGGTTTCTTCAAGAACTCCCACCTTTCCTTAGCTGTGCTGCAAAGCAAATAGGAAAGGATCTCTAGGTTTGAGGTAATATATGACAGAAGGGAGTGTACCTCAAGCCAGCATGAGAGCGACAGCAATGATTCACTAAAAACACTTTATACTTTAAACCACAAGTTTAATTTCTGTGAGATACATTAAGTAAATCTGGGAATTCTGCAACTCTCCTCCTGGTTTCACCAAAGAACTCCACATGTTATATTTTATTATAAGGCTATTATCAGTGGATCTCCTGGGTCATATAACCACAGCTCTATGGCAGATTTCAATAGACCACACAGCCTGGACTTTCTCTAAAGATCTCTCCTGCTCTGGGTTTAGATTGCAAGTAGCAATCTCATCAATGGCATGGAGCGGCACAGTGTTATCTACAGTAGTATATGAATATTCCAAGTCAAACGGCTCAACAAGGACTTTGTCTCTCACTGAATTGTAGGGATGCAAGTTGTCACAACTTATTCATTATCACAGAGGGGTATCCCTACATATGCCAGAGCATTAAATCTTCAAAATCTTTAAGAGTTTTATGATCATTAGTACAGCAGATATGTGAATGCTCATAGGGTTTCTGCCCTGCCCTCTTGCCAACATGTCTTCCAAAATACATAGAGCAACTTTTAAATTACTGACCACCAGGTCAATTAATATGATGCTGTCAGTTAACCAGTCTGATGTTCTGCAGAATATAAAAATAAATAAATAAATAAATTTCCCATAGACTGTACTATAACAGAGAACAGAAGAATTGACATAACATCAGGCAGCAGAGGAAATACACATTGCTGTTTTTCAATAGTTCCTGTTTTTGTCTAAACATACTTTACTACTAAATACTTTTAATTAATAAATACATTCAACATTTTAATATCATCACATTAGTCCCTCATTTTTCTTAATTTTATCCTTTACCTTTTGAATTTTATTCACATTTTAACTCTTCTATTGACCATTATTTTGAATGTATTCAATAATGAACAAACTCCTCCATAACACATATTTTGAAAAATGAAAATGTCACAATTATTATAACTCTTACATTCCCAGCCTTCCCAGCATTTTAGTTGGTTATTTGTTTACTGATATCTAATGATCATGATAGACCCAAAAGACCTCTTCCCTTAAAGAAAGTCAAATAATATACAATTTAAAATCTAATTGACTAAAAAGCTGCATTGGGAGTACAAAGAAGGAACATTAGTTCAGTATTCCAGACTAGAAATTATAGAACATCTCCAGTATAATAAGATTCCAGACTACAGTTTTCATAAATATCATTTCAAATTTATTTTAAATATTAAGTGTGGCTTTTTTAACAAGGCAGTTACATGAATAACCTCACCAAACAAAACAAAACAAACAAAAGAAACCAGGCAAGATAATCAAAACATTGTTAAATATTGAGTCATAGACTTTGATACATAATACTAAGTCCTATTTAATTTTTTTAAGTGTGATCTTCTGCCATGATAAAATATAGAGGGTATGAAATTAAAGAAAGACAAATTAGCAGAATAAATAGAATCTCTGGAGGGAAACCAGTTAACTTCTTAATATAGCAAATAAGAAAGGAAATCACCAGGAAAATAAGAGAGGAAATCACCAGGAAAGATTCCTGAATACATAGACTTATAAACATTATAAATTGAATATTAAGATTTAAAAAATATGCCTATATTTAATGTAAAGATGTATGATGCAAAAATGTATAAATAATGCAAGATGGTATAAAACATAGACTTGGGAACTGATTCTATAGCAAAAACACTTTTAAAAAAATCAGCAATATGGAAATTGTGAGGCATATTTTAAAATTAAACTTTGGTATGTGCTTTTCAAACTTCAATCATAAATTATAATAATAGAATTCTCAATTTCCTTTTGCTTGATTAAACTTATTGTATTACTTAAAAAAAACAAAATACATTTTTCAATCACTTCCCCTAACTTTTGAAGGCAAAATCAATCTCATGCTCTCTTAATTTTTTATTTATATGTCTAAAAAGAAAAAGTTTTGAAAACAATTATGTACAAAACCATCTCATGAACATCTAACTCACACATTTAGTATAATGAATTCTTAATAGAAACAAAAACTTATATAACTAACTAAATTAGTGGGAATGATTTATAAGATATTTGTTGAATTATATTTCTAAAGTATTCAATGCACATTCTCTTAATTAATGAATTTTTAAAAATAGTATGTGAAAAGTTAATGCTTTCAGATATTATGTTTCCTGGCATCTTCAGACCATGAAAATGCACTATTGTGCTGATCCATTTTAGTTTCACCTGCCTAATTAGTCAAAGAAAAGATAAAAGTTAGACAGCAGGCTTGGGAATACTAAGAATTCAATGCCTGGGCAATACATAAACAGAGCAGTTAGGAGGAAGTTGCAACCATATAATATATCTTCATTACCAGTTCTCATAAATCAGAATCAGAATAATTTAGAGCTAAGTAAAAAATAGATATCATTTAATCCACTGTCTTATTATAAAGATCATAATAAGGCATCCTAAAAAGCTAAATAATATGCCCAAGGGCCCTCAGTTACTGCTCTCTCTGCAACACTCGTGTGGGGGAAGGATAACTGGACCAGCCTGTTATCCTCCAGGGGCTGAGCGAGATGGTAAGTGTCAATGGCCTGGCCACCCCCCCTGAAACCGGGAGAGAAACCACACTGAGTGGGGAGTTGAGTCAGCCATGAAGGCGCAGCAATCTCAGCTTTATTGTATCAGAGACACAGTTATATAGAGAGGAAAGGAGGGAGTAAAAGAAGTAGCAGGGGCCAATAGGAACTCATTAGTGGCTATCACTAAGGCCTTAGGCAGATTTTCGGCCGGACTGCTGGGCGGGGCTAAGTTCACCAGTCTGCGCTCTGGCTAAGAGCCAAGCCCGGGACGATTCAGCTAGGTCACGTGGGGGGGGGAAGTATTCCGGAGAAGCCCAAGAGGCCACCCCAGCCCACTTCCACTAATGGCCGCAAACTAGCGGGTGCCAGGAGGTCCCAACACTCAGTTATTAGATGCAATGCTTCACTTCCATTACTAACTTCTTTTGCAATGTTCTTTTTCCTGATAGCATACTACCTATATATTTTATCAATTATTTTGAAATTACTTTTAATCAAATTATTGGGGACAGCTGTGTTTTTATCAAATTTAGGTTAAAACAAGTTATATACTCAAGAAACAATTTAAGGTTTTTTTGTTTTTTTTTTGAGATTTCTTACCATCACACAATAAACAGGAAATATTTAAAATAAGAAAATTAACTAATAATAACATTTGAAAATGTTTGAAAAAAATGAGTCCTGATGTTTAAGATTTAATAGCAAAGCCTAGGGGCAATTTATTATGTTGAACCAGTTTAGAATACACACTAATACATAAATTTTAAAAACTGGAAAAAGTATATTTTTCCTTCCCAGCATGTGGTAAGTTGGCAAGTTCTTACTCCTCTTATAATTTAGTTTGGTCATGTGACTTCTTTGTAAGTTATAAGTAACTCTCAAGTGTGCTAATTCTAGGAAAAAGTTGTATAAACTGATGAATTATTCACCAGTTATACTCCTGATGTTTTATTCTGTCACTTTGTTGAGTCTCAGAAAATCCAAATATATCAAAGCTCTCAGACTTCCATTAATGAATGTAAACAAGAAATGAACCTAACTGGTTGAAGACTGAGATTTGGGGATTTCTTGATTCTATAATGTAAATTAGCCTGTCTTGACTGAATCGTTAGTACCTTTGCATAAAAAAGTATGAAATAACAAGTATCTAAGCCAAAATTAAGCTTGAAACATCAAAAATAATATTTTATTATAATTATCACTTCTTTGTAATCCATTTCTAAAACCATTTAACACTCAAACATTGAGTTAATTTCTGGTGTTAAAAGGATGAGTAATGATGTAATCAGCACTCTCAAAATACATACTATTCAGTAGAAACAAAAAATACACAATTGTGCTCAAAATTAATATAGACAATTTTTAGAGTAACATGCAGCTTTTAAAGGAATAAGATCATATAAATGCATTTACTGAGATTTAAAAACACAAACAGACAATGAAAAAAACTGTTACCTCTAGTTTTTGCTCCAGCATATAAAGAATTCTGAAGTCATCATTCTGTCTTAAAAAGAAGTTAAAAAAAAATGAAAAGCAACAACTCTTCTTAGGTCTGTCAGAGAATTGAGATTATAAGACAAATTTCTGCCACCCAAATTGAAAGATATACAGGTGAATGCAGAGAATCATAACTTAGCAAATAGAGACCCACAGGAAACTTTCATGGGAAACAGTACTGGGATACTTTCTCCCAGTATATTGCATCTGGCTTTCAACCAAAAATTTAAGGCATACTGAAAAATAAAAAAGTAAAAATAAAAATTTAAAAAGTTTAAAGACAGATATGGCAGGAGTGTTGAAATTATCAGACAAATGACTTAAAACAATGATGATAAATGTGCTGTTTTCTAGTAAAAAAATACAAAATATCCAAGAACAGATGAGTAATGTAAGCAGAAAGATGGAAGTTTTGAGAGAGAATAAATGAGAAATTCTAGAAATCAAAACCTTATCTTATAAACAAAGAAAGTCTTTCATGAGCTCTTTAGTAGACTTACATGGCTGATGAAAAATCTCTGGGCTTGATATGTCAATAGAAACTTTTAAAACTGAAAAGCAACCAGAAAAAATATTGAAACTAAAAGAACTGAAACAGAATATCCAAAGATTGTGGAATTACTCCAAAAAGTGTGATATCTAGGGTAATGGAAATACTAGAAAGAGAAGACAAAGAGAAAGGAACAGACTGAATTTCTACCAAATTAAAGTCAGATAGTAGACTACAGATCCAGGAAGCTCAGCAGATTAAATGCCAAAAAAAATATACCTAGGAATATTATATCAAACTACAAAAAATAAAAGATAAAACTAAATCTTGAAATAAAACATAGGGATTTAATCATATTTAGTATATCAAGCACATTATCCTGGTAGAGAAATGTCTGTTTGAATTTTAAAGATAACAAAAAAGTACTATAATACAAAAGACAATGTGGAAGATAAACATTTGAGGTCATCAGAATAGCAAAGGTAGGGCTGTCTTGCCAAGAAAACATGGTGAATGTAGTGAGCATGTGAACATAAATGCCTGCTTTCACTGAGTGGTGAAGATCGGGGCGGAGGAAAAGTTCAGGGGAGAAGGGAAGAGAACTCAGGTTATTTCTGATGTTCTAATATTGCTATATTAGAAAAAAACAAATGTGATAAATAGAAAGGTGAGGACAGAAATGCCACTAGGAGAATGCAATATGGGTAGGAAAATGTTTATATTTGCATTTTAAAAACAATATTCTGATGGCAGTAAAGAGGATGATGTGAATGGAAACAACATTGAAAATAGGAAGATCTCTTTGGAGTCTATCTATTTGTGCTTTTTTCCAAATTGAAATGGGTATGTGAGTATGTGGCATAGAAAGCCACATGAATAATAAACCAATATACATAAAATGTGAAGAGATAAAATATCTTACAGTAGTTGAAAAACATGATTTTTGAAACCAAGTACACACACACACACACACACACACACACACACACACATTCTTAAAAACAAGACAACAGGGCAACAGGGCCAATGTAGAGTTGTTTATGCCAACCCCCATGATATCAAGTTGACAATCACAGTTCCAGCTCTCACAAAAATAGAATCTTAGACCAGTCAATCATGAATCATCTGATCAGCACCATTTAGCTAATATGCCTAATAGACCCCTATCTTCCACTAAAGAAAAGTAATCTTGCAAAATTAACCCACTTTTTTGCCTGCCAAAACTTTCTTATTCCCATTCCCTCCAGGTATAAAAATCTTTATTTTGTTCAGCTTCTCAGCGTTACTTTTTATCAGCCAAATTGAATGCTGCTGAATTTTAATCACTTTTAGCTGAAATAAACTCTTAAAATTTTTCATATGCCTCAGTTTATCCTTTAACAATTGTGTGTGTATATATATATACTTAAGTATATAATTAGGTATGTTTAAATACATAAATATATAATATGTATATAGCATGTTATATATTTATATATGAATTGAAAGAGATAAATGGAGAGAAAAAGAGAGAGACAGAGAAAACAACGTATTCAATTATATAGGCATATATATGTGTTGTATATATGCTTATGTATGATTATATATAAATAAATGAATGATAGCCGTAATATGAAACAGAAGGAAAAAAATAAGAATTTTGTTAATATAAGATATACTATTGTAAAGTGGCAGAGTATTTGAAAGTTGTCATAGAGTATAAATGTACATTAAAAACTTTAGGATGGGGCGGCTGGGTGGCTCAGTGGGTTAAAGCCTCTGCTTTCGGCTCAGGTCATGATCTCAGGGTCCTGGGATCTAGGCCTGCATCCGACTCTCCGCTCAGCAGGGAGCCTGCTTCCTCCTCTCTCTCTGCCTGTCTCTCTGCCTACTTGTGAACTCTCTCTCTGTCGAATGAGTAAATAAAATCTTTAAAAAAAAAAAAAAACTTTAGGATGGCTACTAAAAAAATTTAAAAAAAAGAAAGGAAAAGAATAAGTGATGTGTTAATAAGGGAGAGAAAGTTAAATCATAAAATGCTTAAGAAAATTAAAAAATAAATGTTTAAAACTACACAATGCAGAAAAATGAAAGATACATATAGAAGCAAAGAACAAAGGCAATAAATGATAAACATTAATTCAACTATATTGATAATCATTTTGAATGTCAATAGTATAAATGTACTAATTAAAAAACAGATATTATCAGGGTGGATCAACAAATATGACCCAACTATATGTTGTGTAAAAGAAAACCACTTTAAATATAAAGATTCATAAGAAATTAAATAACAAGTAAATGTAGAAATATACACCCATGCTAATAGTAATCAGAAGTAAGCAGGAGTAGCAATATTAATTTCAGACAAGACAGATTGAAAAGTAAAGAAAATTAACAAAGTAGGGCATTATATAATGATAAAGGAGGCAATTCTCCAAAAAACCCTAAATCTGAATGCACCTAACAACAGAGCATCAAACTACACAAGGCAAAAACTATAGAACTACAAGGAGAAACTGACAAATCCACTATCATAGTTGAAGACTTTAATACCCCTCTGTCACCTGGGTGGCTCAATCGGTTGAGCAGCTGCCTTCAGCTTGGGTCATAATCCTGGGGTCCTGGGATCAAGCCCCACATCAGGCTCCCTGCTTGTTGAGCTTGGTTCTCCCTCTCCCTCTGCCTGCTGCTCTGTATACTTGTGCTCTCTATCTCTTTGTCAAATAAATTAAATCTTAAAAAAAAAATCAGGAAGAACACAGTTGACTTCAACAATACCATCAACCAACCATATAGAATGATCATCTCTAGGCTACTTTATCCAGTAACAGCAGCAAAAATCCCCAATAAATAACTAACAAAATGAACCAAACAATATGTAAAAAGTATTATACTCCATGACCAAGTGGGTTTATCCTAGGTCTGCAAGCTTTGTTCAACATTCAAAAAGTGATTAATATAATCCATCATATTGACAGGGGAAGAAAAGAAAAAGAGAAGAAAAAAGAAAGAGAATAAATAAATAAATAAATAAATAAATAAATAAATAAATAAATAGAAAGAGAGAGAAAAAGAAAGGAAGAAGGATGAAGAGGAAGAAGAAGAAGAGGAGGAGGAGGAGGAGGAGGAGGAAGAAAGGAAGGAAAAGAAAGAAAGAAAGAAAGAAAGAAAGAAAGAAAGAAAGAAAGAAAGGAAGGAAGGAAGGAAGGAAGAAAGAAAGAAAGGAAGGAAGAAAGAAAGAAAGAAAGAAAGAAGAGAGGGAATGAAGGAAGGAGAGAGGGAAGGAGGAAGGCAAGGAAAGAAAGGAGAGAAGGAAAAGAAAGGAAGGAAGGAAGGGAAAGAGAGAAAGAGAAAGAAGAAAGAAAATGAAAGGAAGAAAGATAGATTACATGATATTATCAATAGATGTGTAAAAAATATTTTAGAAAATTCAGCACACAATTGTGATTAAAAAGTCTTTGTAATTCAAGAATAGAGGGGAACTCTTTCAACTTGACAAAGACTATCTACAAAAACCTACAGCTAACATCATGCCTAATGGTGAGAAACGAAGCTTTCTCACTGTGATCAGGTATAAGGCAAGGATGTTCCTTCTTACCATTCTTTTTCAACATCATACTGAAATTTCTTGGGGCACCTGGGTGGCTCAGTTGTTAAGCATCTGCCTTCAGCCCAGGTCATAATCCCGGAGTCCCAGATAGGAGCCCCACATCGAGCTCCCTTCTCGGCGGGAGGTCTGCTTCTCCCTCTCTCACTCCCCTGCTTATGTTACCTCTCTGGCTGTGTTTCTCTCTGTCAAATAAATAATCTTAAAAAAAAAAAAGGAAAGAAAATTCTTGCTAAGCAATAAGACAGAAAAAAATAAATGAAACATAGATTGAGAAGACATAAAATTGTCTTTATTGAAGACACGATTGTCTATGTAGAAAATCTAAAAGAACTGATTTAAAAAAAAAAATCTCCTGGAACTATTAAGTGATTATTGTAAGCATTCAGGATACAAAATCAATTACACAAAAGTCAATTGCTTCCCTATATACGTGTGATAAACAAGGGGAATTTGACATTAAAAACATAACATTTACATTTGCAACAAAACCTGAAATTCCTTGGTATAAATCTAACAAAATATATAGAGGATTTCTTTGAGGAAAACTATAAAACTGTGATGAAAGAAATAAAAAAGCTGGATAAATAGGGAAATATTTTTGCTTATGAATAGGAAGACCCCATATAGTCAGGATATCAGTTCTTCCCAATTTGATTTGTAGATTTAGTATAATCCCATTCAAAATACCAGCAAGTTATTCCATGGGTATCAACAACTAAATCTGAAGTTTCTCTGGAGAAGCAAAAGCTCTGGAATAGCCAAGACAATATTAAAAGAGAAGAATAAATTTGGAGGTGTGATGCTGCCTAATTTAAGATATATGAAGCTACAGTAATTAAAACAGTGTGGAATTGACTAAAGAATAGACAAATTGATCAATTGAACAGAATAGAGAGCCCAAAAACAGACTCCCATAAGTATAATCACCTGATCTTTGACAAAGAAGAAAACATAATAAAAATGGAACAAGATACCCTCTTCAACAATCACTGGAACAAATGGAACGTTCACTACAATCATCATCATCATCATCATTATCATCATCATCTAGACACTGACCTTATACCTTTCACAAAAACTCAAAATGGGTCTGAAGTATAAAACTCCTAGATAATAAAATATGAGAAAACCTAGATGATCTTGGGCATGGCAATGCTTTTTTCAATATGAAGGAACAACCCATGAAATGAAGAATTGATCATCTCGACTTTTATAATTAAAAACTTTTACTCTGTGAAAGACATTATTGAAAAATTAGAAGACACAGGAGAGATATGCAAGGGACATGGCTGATAAAGAATTTTTATCCAAAATATATGAAGATTCTTTATTTTTTTAAGATTTTATTTATTTATTGACAGAGATAAACACAGCTAGAGAGGGAACACAAGCAGGGGGAGAAAGAGAGGTAGATGCAGATTTCCCGCTGAGCAGGGAGCCCAATGTGGGGTTCAATCCTGGGACTCCAGGATCATGACGTGAGCCGAAGGCAGACACTTAATGACTGAGCCACCCAGGCACCCCACAAAGATTCTTTTTATCTTGATGAGGTCCCAATAGTTTAGTTTTACTTTTGTTTCCCTTGCCTCAGGACATATTTCTAGTAAGAACTTGCATCAGCCAATCAATATCAAGAGATTACTGCCTCTATTCTTTTCTAGGATTTTGATGGATTCTTGTCTCACTTTTTGGTCTTTCATCCATTTTGAATTTATTTCATGTCTGATGTAAGAAAATGCTCTAGTTTCATTCTTCTGCATGTTGCTCTACAATTTTCCCAACACGTTTTGTTGAAGAGAAAATATCCGATTGGATATTCTTTCCTGGTTTGTTGAAGATTAGTTGGCCATATATTTATGGATTCATTTCTCCATTTTCTATCCTATTCTATTCATCTATGTGTCTATTCTTGTGCCAATACCATACTGTTTGATTACCACAACTCTGTAATATAAATTGAAGTATGGAATTGTGACACCTCCTGCTTTGCTATTCTTTTTCAAGATTGCTGTAGCCATTCTGGATCTTCCGTGTTTTCATACAATTTTTAGGATTGTTCTAGCTTTCTAAAAAATGTTTTTGGCATTTTGATAGGGACTGCATTAAGAGTGTGGATTTAGATTGCTTTGGGTTGTACAGATATTTTAACAATGTTTGTTCTTCCAATCCATGAGCCTGGAATGTCTTTCCATTTTTTATGTCTTCAATTTCTTTTTGTTAGTATTTATAGTTTTCAGAGTATAAGTCTTTCATCTCTTTGGTTAGGTTTATTCCTAGGTATTTTATTTTTGGTGCAATGATAAATGGGATTGTTTTCCTTATTTCTCATTCGGTTGCTTCATTATTTGTGTATAGAAATGCAATGGATTTCAGTAAATTGCTTTAGTATTCTGTTACTTAACCAAATTTAACAGCTCTATCAGTTTTATGGTGGTGTCTTTGAGTTTTCTATATAGAGTATCATGTCATCGGCAAATAGTGAAAGTTTGTTTTCTTCCTTATTGCTTTGAATGGTTTTTATTTCTTTATGTTATCTGATTGCTAGAGCTAGGATTTCCAGTACTGTGTTCAATAAAAGTGGTGACAGTGGACATCCCTATACTGACTGTAGTGAAAAGCAGTTTTTTTTCAATTGAAGATGATATTAGCTGTGGGTTTGTCATATATGGCTTTTACTATGTTGAGGTGAATTCCCTCTAAACATACTTTGTTGAGAGTTTTTTTCATGAAAGGAGGTTGTACTTTGTCAACTGCTTTCCCAGCATCCATTGAAATGATTATATAGTTCTTACCCTTTCTTTTATTAATGTGATGTATCATGTTGATTAATTTATGAATACTGAACCACACCTGCAACCCAGGAATAAATCCCATGAAATGGTGGTGAATGTTTTTGTTTGTTTGTTTGTTTGTTTGTTTTTAATGTATTTTTGGATTTGGTTTGCTCATATTTTGTTGAAATTTTGTACCCATGTTCATCAGAGATACTGGCCTGCAGTTAGTAGAGTCTTTATCTGGTTTTGGCATCAGGGTAATGCTGGCCTCATAGAATGAATTTGGAAGTTTTCCTTCTTTGGAATAGATTGAGAAGTATAAGCATTAACTCTTTTTTAAATATTTGGTATAATTCTTCTGTGAAGCCATCTGGTCCTGGACTGTTGTTTCTTGGGTGTTTTTTGATTACTGATTCAGTTTCTTTGCTGGTAACCAGTCTATTCAAATTCTCCCTTTGTGTTTCAGTTTTATAGATTATATGTGTCTAAAAATTTACCCATTTCTTCTAAGTTGTTGGGATAACAGTTTTTTATAGTGTTCTCATAATTTTTACATTTCTGTGGTATTGGTTGTTATTTCTCATCTGTCATTTGTGATTTTATTTATTTGAGTCATTTCTCTTTTAATTTTAGAAAGTATAGCTAGGGGGTTATCAATTTTTCTTACCTTTTTCAAAAAACCAGCTCCTGGTTTCAATGATCTGTTCTACTGCCTTTTTTGTTTGTTTGTTTGTTTAATTTCTGTATCACTTATTTCTGCTCTAACATTTATTATATCTTTTCTTTTGCTGGCTTTAGGCCTCTTTTTTTTTTTCTTTCTAGCATCTTTAGGCATAAGGTTAGGTTGCTTATTTGAGATTTTTCTTGCTTCTTGAGGAAGGCTTGTATTGCTATATACCTCCCTGTAAGAATTATTTTGCTGCATTCCAAATGTTTTGGACTGTCATGTTTCATTTGTTTTCTTTTTTTTTTTTTAATTTTGCTTTTGATTTCCTGGTTGATCCATTCATTGTTTAGTAGCATGTTGTTTAACCTCCATGTATTTGTGGTCTTTCAAGATTTTTTTTTTCTTATATTGGCTTCTAGTTTCATAGTGTTGTGGCCAGAAAACGTGCATGGTATGAATTCCATCTCTTTGTATTTGTCATGTTGAGGCCCATTTTGTGACATAATATGTGATTTACTCTGGAGAATGATTCATGTGCACTTGAAAAGAATGTGTATTTTGCTGTCTTGGAATGTTCTGAATAGTCTCTTAAGTCCATCGGATTCAGTCTGTCATTCCAAACCACTGTTTCTAGTTGATTTTCTGTTTAGATGATCTACCTTTTGATATAAGTGGTATGTTATAGTCCCCTACTATAAATGTATTATTATCAATTAGTTCTTTATGTTTGTTATTAATTTATTTATGTATTTGGGTGCTCTCAAATATTTGCAATTGTTAGATCTTCTTGTTGGATTGTCCCTTCTATTACTTATAATGCTCTCCTTAGCTTCTTGTTATAGTCTTTGTTTTAGAATCTATCTAATCTGATATAAGTATTGTTACACTCACTTTCTTTTGATGTCTGTTAGCATGATAAATGTTTCTGTATACTCTCACTTTCAGCCTGTAGGTATCTTTGGGTCTAAAATGAGTCTCTTATATGCAACATATGGATGGTGTGTTTGTGTGTGTGTGTGTGTGTGTGTGTGTGTGTGTGTGTGAATCCATTTTGGCATGCTATGTCTCTGGAGTTGAGCAGTTATATATACTGTTTTATATCCTTTTTTGGTATAAGTCCTTGACTGATTTTTGCAGAATTTTTTTTTTTTTACTGCTTTTGTGTTTGCTACTTTTATACTGTCACTTATTTTTTAAAAGATTTTATTTATTTGACAGAGAGAAACACGGCCAGAGGGGGAACACCAGCAGGGGAAGTGAGAGAGGGAGAAGCAGGCTTCCAGCTGAGCAGGGAGCCCAATATGGAGCTTGATCCCAGGTCTCCGGGATCATGACCTGAGCCAAAGGCTGCCGCTTAACCAACTGAGCCACCTAGGTGCCCCTATACTGTCACTTTTTATCTCTCCTTTCCACTCAAGAAGTCCCTTTTTAATATTTCTAGCAGGGATGGTTTAATGGTCATGAACTCCTTTAGTTTTGTTTGTCTGGGAAACACTTTATTTCTCCTTCTATTTTGAATAACAGCTTGGCTGGATAGAGTATCCAGGCTGCTAATTTTTTTTTTTTTTTTTTATTCACCATTTTGAATATATCATGCCAATCCTTTCTGGGTTACTACCTTTCTATTGAAAAATCACCAGTTAGGCCTATAAATTTTCCCCTGTTAGTTAATGAATTATTTTGTCTTGTTCCTTTAGTTTTTTTTCTTTAAAATATTATGTTTTGGGTTTCCTGGGTGGCTCAGTTGGTTAAGTGACTGCCTTCGGCTCAGGTCATGATTCTGGACACAAGGGATCGAGCCCCACATCGGGCTCGGTGGGAAGCCTGCTTCTCCCTCTCTCACTCCCCCTGCTTGTGTTCCCTCTCTGGCTGTGTTTCTCTCTGTCAAATAAATAAAATATTTAAAAAATATTATGTTTTAATATACAAATATATAATAATTTTATGTATTAAATTATTTATATTTTTCAAATTTAATTACAGTATATCTTGGTGTCGGCCTGCTTTTGTTGATTTTGATGAGAGTTCTCTGTGCCCCTTGAATCTGTGTATCTGTTTCCTTCCCCAGATTAGGAAAGTTTCCAGCTATTATTTCCTCAAATAAATGTTCTGCCACCTTTCTTTCTCTTCTTCAGTGACTCCTATAATATATTATAATGTTTGATGGAACCATGTATCCCCAAAGTTTATTCTCGCTTTGCATATTTCTTCTTTCTTTTATTGAGCTTACTTTGTCTTCTAGATGATTAATTCATCCCTGTGTTTTTTTCCAGCTTGCTGTTCATTTCATCAAGCATGTTTTTTCTAATCTCATTTATTATATTTTTCATTTTTGACTGATTTTTTAAATTAACATATAATGTATTATTTGTTTCATTTACAGGTCTATGAATCATCAGCCTTACACAATTCACAGCCCTCACCATAGCACAAACTCTCTCCTATGTCCATAACCCAGCCACCCTATCACTCCCCCCATACCCTGCTGCAATCCTCATTTTGTTTCCTGAGATTAAGAGTCTCTTATGGTTTGTCTCCCTCCCTGGGAGACATCTTATTTCATTTTTTCCCTCCCTTCCCCACACAAACCCTGCCCTGCTTCTCAAATTCCTCATATCACAGAGATCATGTAATTGTCTTTCTCTGATTGACTTATTTTGCCTAGCATAATACCCTCTAGTTCTATCCACACCATTTAAAATGGGAAAATTTCAGGGGTTTTGATGGCTGCATAGTATTCCTGTGTGTGTGTGTGTGTGTGTGTGTGTGTGTGTGTGTGTGTGTGTGTTTCCATTCATCTGCTAATGGACATCTAGGTTTTTTCCATAGTTTGGCTATTATGGGCATTGCTTCTATAAACATTCAGGTGCATGTGTCGTTTCCCTTCAGATCTCTACATTTGTGTCTTTAGGGTAAATACCCAGTAGTGCAATTGCTAGGTCTTAGGGTAGCTCTAATTTCAACTTTTTGAGGAAACTCCATACTGTTTTCCAGAGTGGCTGTACCAGCTTGCATTCCCACCAACAGTGGAAGATGATCCCTCTTTTTCTGCACCCTTGCCAATATCTGGCATCTCCTGACTTGTTAATTTTAGTCATTCTGAGTGGTATAAGGTAGTATCTGACTGTGGTTTTAATTTGTATTTCCCTGATTCCTTTTTAACTCTTTTATCTCCATCATAAGTGTCTCATTGATGTCTTTTATTCTTTTCTCAAGCCCAATGATTATCCTTATGATTGTTGCTTTAAATTCTTCATCAAGCATGTTATTTATATTTGTGTCAATTAGATCATGGTCATGGCCATGGCCTGAATGTTTCATTTGGAATAAATTCCTCTGTATTTTTCTCTAAGTCTCTACCTACTTCTCTGTGTTATAAAAGCCAGTTATGTCTCCTGCTCCTGAACGTAATGATCTTATGAAATAAAGGTCATGTAGTGCCCATGGTCTGGCACTTCAGGGATTCTTTGGTGTGTGCTTTGCACTTTTTTATTGTGTTCTGGCTGCTCTATCTTTTAAGCCAGTAGTCTACAGAGGCTCTTTTTGCCTGGTGTGGGCAGTGATTGGTTCCTGGCCTCAATGTGGCAAGTTTTAACTAGGTGGTCTTGTCTGTTTGTGAAATGAGACCTATCACCACCTGCATTAGAACTAAGGCCTTGCAAAACTCTCTGCTTCAGAGACAGGCTTTAGGCAGAGATTTATGCTGGTCTTCTGGGGGAGATCCTACCATGCTAGGACTGAGGCAAGAGTGACCAAGAAGTGCAGTTCCACTGGAGAGCAGGGAAATGGGGGTTATTGTAAGCAAGTTAGGCATTCAAAATCAGTTCTGTCCTGCTTCCCTCCGGCAGGGAAGAGAAATGGTGCTAGCCAGCTCCTCTGTTCCCAGAGAGGTGTCTCCATGAATGCTGCCTCTCAGGGACACTCTGATAAAAGCAAACAATCTCTTCACGGTGTACCCCAGGCACTCCTCAGATTGCTGTTTCCATGATGATTTCCCTAGGATGTTTGACTGCCTTCCCTCCAAGAGCAGCACAGGGCACTCCAGTCAAACCTGATGACCTTTAAAACTCTATGCCTTAAGCCTGGCTGTTCACAAAAACTCATGAAATTCAGCCCTTCTCATTTTCTAAGGCAATGACTTTAGAAAAACATTTTCCTTCTGTGTTCCCCTGTGTGCTCCTCTCTCTCTCACCTTCTCCATGACAATGACTCCCTCTCCTTTGCAGCAACCAGGATCCATTTCTCACTTAAATAATGTTTCTGTGCTTTCTACCTTCTTTGATGCAGCCTCTTCCCTTTCTTTAGTTGTTGAATTTGTTCCATCAGTCTTCAGCTCAATTTCTGTGATATTTAGTATCATTTGATAGTTTATCTAGTTGTGTTTATGCGGTTGCCTACGGTTGACTACTACTAGGTTGACAAACCTATGACTAGGGTTGACTACTCTGCCACCATCTTCCTATTGCCCCCCCATAAAATTTACCACTTTGTAGACAAAATTTATCACTTCAGATAAGTTTTCATAGTTTACATTATTGCCCATGAAAAATCATGAACAAAATTTGAGTTTTGCTTCATAGTCTATATTTCTACTATGCAAATGTTTTCTCTTATTTTAGAAAATATATTATAAATTACATTGGATAATTCTATTTAATACCCATGAATAATTAGCAAAGTAGTGTATAGCAAAGAATACTAGGAAACAAAATATTATCTAGATTCATATTGAAATATTTATTAATTTTATTTATTTTGATGTGATTAAAAGTTTAACATATATATTTCAAAATACTTTTGTGTATGTATATGATTTTACTTTTCAAATAAGTGCTTAGAGTTTTAATTCAGGGGCACCTGGGTGGCTCAGTAGGTTGGGCGACTGCCTTCAGCTCAGGTCATGATCCCAGAGACCCAGGATCGAGCCCCGCATGGGGCTTCCTGCTTGGCAGGAAGCCTGCTTCTCCCTCTCTCACTCCCCCTGCTTGTGTTCACTCTCTCGCTGTGTTTCTCTTTGTCAAATAAATAAATAAAATCTTTAAAAAAATAATTTTAATTCAAAGTTTCTAATTTTTATAAAGAAGTAATATTTTGATAATTTTAAGTCAATAAAGATATGTTTTCATACACTCTTATTTTATGCCTTTAGCTGCTACTGAGATTTTGACATTTTATAAAAAGTATAACACATGACATATGACTTCAATAAGAAAAAGAATTCATTTAGCATGTTCTAAAGGTATTTTTTCTCAGATATTTGAAGGAGAGTAGACTTTTCTTTTTAAAAATAGTCTGAAGAGCAGTAGTGAAGACAATAATTGTATACCTAATGTATTTGATTAAAAGTAGCAAAGTTATATCTTCAGATGTTAAGAGAGATTTGTGGAAGTGCCACATAAAATGAATATTTCATTTTTCTTTTGTATGTGTGTGGTTCCATTCTTCATTGTTATATATGATACATCAGAGTAAAATTTGAAGAAGGATTTATTATAATCTCTGTCAGAATGTTTTGTAAAGTACATTTATAAAGTAAAATTCTCATCTAAAATTCAGGACATTATTATAAAGAAAATGTATTATATCCAGAAGTCAAACCCTATTTTTATGGTGAGTTAGTTAGTACTGAAAATATAAGTGAAAGCTGTTACACTTTAATATGTAAATCACTATAAGATACACTGCAAATCCATATATTATGGTTGTTGCTTTGACTTTTCGCTAAGACCTTCATTTAGTTCCTCAGTATAGTTGTTATCTTTAAAAATTAAGTCTTAAGCATATTTTTGAAATATTTAAACATCTATATATCACATAAAAAGTTTCAAAACTTCTTATCTTCTGTTATTTATAGCTTTTGAGTACTTTTATTAAGCTTGAAATTGGGATCAAAGAGCATGTGTACTAATTTCAAAACAAATTAATTTATCTTTATAAATGTGTCTATACTGGCTAACATCATAAAAGTTTTTCTAGTATATTTTTAAGGGCTTTTCCAAAGAAAAAAGAGCAATAAAACAATATTCGCAACTTGATGAAAGTGTGAAGTGCTAGTAGTTTTTAGAAAAAAGATACTGGGGCGCCTGGGTGGCTCAGTTGGTTAAGCGACTGCCTTTGGGCTCAGGTCATGATCCATGATCCCGGAGATCTGGGATCGAGTCCCACATCATGCTCCCTGCTCGGTGGGAAGCCTGCTTCTCCCTCTCTCACTCCCCCTACTTGTGTTCCCTCTCTTGCAGTGTTGTTCTCTGTCAAATAAATAAAATTAAAAAAAAAATAAAATTAAAAAGAAAAAAGAAAAAAGATACTAAGTAACCAAAGAATGTAATAGTGATTTAGAAGGTTTAGTAAACACGACTTTCTTATACATCAAACTTTTGTGTTAAGAATATGGAATTTAAACATTAGGAATCATGTTAGTATACGTGATGCTGGAGTCAACTATGTTTAAACAAACAACAACAAAAACAAACTCTAAGTTCAGAAATGTTTTTGCTTCACTTTGAAATATGCATTTTAAAATGAATTGCAGACTATTAATCTACCATATTCTAACTTAATGAAACTGCATAAGGATTTTCTATATCTAAATGATTTAAACCAGCAAGAAATGGAAAGTCGTTGTTCTGTGTTTTTTTTTTTTTAATTTTTATTTTAATCATCTGGTGTTCATCATGACTAGTGTACTTTTTAATTCCCATCACCTATTTCACCTATCTTCCTATCCACTTCTCCTCTGGTAACCATTGGTTTATTCCCTACCCAGTTAAGAGTCTGTTTCTTGGTTTCTCTCTTTCTGTCTCTTTTTTTTTTTTTTCTCCCTTTTCTTGTCTGTTCTGTTTCTTAAATTCATAAATTCTTAAACTCATATGTGGATATAAGTGAAATCATCTAGTATTTCTTTCTGTGACTGTCTTATTTCACTTAGCATTATACTCTCTAGCTCCATTCTTATCATTGTATAGAACTAGGTTTTATTCTTTTTTATGGCTGAATAATAATTCAATTATGTATATATGTACCACTTCTTTATCCATTCAACAATCAATGGACACTTTGGCTGCTTCTAGTATCTTGGCTCTCATAAATAATGCTGCTATAAACATAAGGGGGCATGTATGCATATGAATTAGTGGGTTTGCATCCTTTGGCTAAACACCCAGCAGTGCAATTGCTGTATCATAAGGTAGTTCTGTTTATAACTTTTTGAGGAGCCTCCATACAGTTTTCCAGACTGAACTAGTTAGCATTCTCACCAATGGTGCAAGAGGGTTCCCCTATTTCTTTCCTTGCCAATACCTGCTATTTATTTTTTAAACTTTTTTTAAAAGAGATTTTATTTATTTATTTGACAGAGAGAAATACAGAGAGGGAACACAAGCAGAGGGAGTGAGAAAGGGAGAAGCAGGCTTCCCGCCGGGCAGGGAGCCCAATGTGGGGCTCGATCCTGGGTCTCCGGGACCATGACCTCAGCTGAAGGCAGTCACCCAACCAACTGAGCCACCCAGGCACCCACCTGCTATTTCTTTTGTTGTTGATTTTAGCTATTCTGATATGTGTGAGGTGCTATCTTATTGTGGTTTAGATTTATATTTCCCTGATGATAGTGATGTTGAGTGTCTTTTCATGTGTCTTTTGGCCATCTCTATGTCTTCTTTGGAGAAGTATCTATTCATGTCCTCTGCCCATTTTTTAATTAGATTATTGATTTTTGGGTGTTGAGCTTGATAAAGTTTTTTTTTTTTTATTTTGGATACTAGCCCTTAATTAAGTATAGCATTTGCATATATCTTTTTCCATTTTGTAGGTTAGTTTTTAATTTTGTTGATCATTTCCTTTCCTGTGCAGGAGGTTTAGATGTAGTCCCAATAGTTTATTTTTGCTTTTGTCTTTGACTTAGGGAACCTATCGAGAAAAAAGATAGATATGTGGTAGGCCAATAGATGTTGTGGTATTAAAACTTAAAAGTAAAATTTGATTCAAAAATAAATTTTATTTTATACTCTATATCTACAGAGGATGGATGTTAGGGAGTACACATATAAATGTTAGGGAGTACACATATTCAAGATGGAACAATTGAAAGGAAAATTGAAGCTTAGTAAAGTTTTTAATCAATTTTTTAAACACTAAATTTTTAAAAGTTAACTCATGAAAAAGTAGATTTCAAAACAAGGAAAACTATTAGAGATAAAGAGAACTATTACACAATGATATAGATTCAATTTACTAGGAATACTAGAATCTTACTTTTGGAATCTTAAAATGTATGAACCAATAACCAAAAGAATTAAAAGGTGACCTAAAAAATTCCACAGTTACAGTTGGGAACTTCAATACTTCCTTGTCAGTAACTGGTAGACTTCTCTACAGAAATTTAGCAAGAACATAAAAGATGATAAGGGAGTCAACCAATAAGATCTAACTGACACATAACAATTCATCCAAGAAAATGAATACGTTTATATTCAATTAAAAATTTTATATCTTTTTCTTCAAATGCCAATGGAACATTAAAAGAGCTCATGCCCAGGGCCATAAAACAAACCTTGATACTTCTAAAAAAATTAAATAATACAGATTGTGTTCTCTAACAATAATGGAATACAACTGGGAATTAATTACAAAAAAAAATTGGAAATTCTCTAAACATATAGAAATAAGGGAGGCATTAAGTTATCAAAGTAATAGGTTAAGTTTATGCCTGCTTCATCCCTTGAACGCAGCTAGATGATTCTCAGATCATTCTGAACACCCAGGAATTGATCTGAGAACTGAGAGAATAAAAGCACAACTAGAGGGAGAAAAAAGTCCACACTGTAGAAGGTAGGAGGTGAAAGCATATGGTTTGGGGGAGAGAAGAATCATGGGTGCTGCAGAGAGAAGGAAGCCCTGATCAAGGTAGGAGGAGAAAAAGGAGGGAGAGAAAGAGAGAGAGAGAGGAGAGAAAGCCACACACAGGGGTTGCACAAGAAAAAGACTTCCTCAAAACCATTGACTAGGAAAACTAAAAGGGATGCTTTCTGCAAGATTTTACAAGCATTGGAATTGAAAGTCTGAAGTTTTAGAAGTCTGTGGCATCAGGAAGGTTAAGCCTGGCAGGCATAGTAGTGTTCCTGTGGAGAAGGAGGGCAGAGACCCAGGAACAGAAAATGTGTTCTGAAGATACCTTGGGTGATGGTGGGAGAGACAGCGCCCCTTCTTGGAGTACATCTGGAAGAGGCAGCATTGCCTCTCAGGGGACAAAAGAACCAGTGGGTGCCACTGAGCTGTCCTGTTCATTAGTATAAGAAAGAGATGCCTGCTGAGGGTAGCTGACATAGATGCCAGTTTTTTGTTATGTTTTACCATAGAACCAGTTTTTTGTTATGTTTTACCAAGCCCCTAGTAGACTTATGACTGCTTTTCTGGGGCAAAATAGTACCAGCCACAGCTGGGGAGACCTTTCCAGAGAATTAGTGCAGTTCCCAGCTGAGCCAGGTCCCTAAAATTTGGAGTTTTGAAATTCAGCTACATGCCTGAGATAAAACACGAGAGCACTGTGTCACCAGGCTGGTTACTGACTTAGATACAGACAGGGTAAAGGCAGGCATCTGAAGAAGTTGGGGACCCAAGGGGGAGGATACTTCACTCTTTGTGAGGCTTTCTGAACATTGGCAGGCACAAACTTCTGTCTCTGGGGAAGACAGTGGACCAACACCATTTTCAGCCTTCTCATCAACATTGATGGACTTTGGCTAGCGGCAAAGCACACACAGTGAAGCTTGGTCCTCTTCACAAAGCTCTCCCCTGCCCCAGGGACCTTTGCTCTGCAGGTGCCTTTTGTACTAGGGCAAATGTGATTAAAACGAGGGCAGCAGTGGGCACCTCCCCACAAAAAACAGCACAAAAGACCCAAATGCACCAGTTCTACTGATCATACAGTGCTACAAAGCTTCAGCTCAAGTGGAAATAGTACCAGGCACAGGGTTTCCTAACACACAAAAGACAGAATCCTAGATAAGTGCCAAGAAAAAGGAATTCATCCCAATGGAAAGAACAAGAAGAGGTCACCAGCCAGGGAGCTAATCAAAATAGATATAAGTAATATACCTGAAATAGAACTTAAAACAACAACCATAAGGATGCTATCTGGGTTTGGGAAAAGCATAGAACAGAGGAAACCCTTACCAGAGATATAAAAGAGCTTAAGATCAATCAGGCTGAAATGAAAAATATAATAGCTGAGATTTAAAATTAACTGGGTATAATGGCCACAAGGATGGAAGAAGCAGAGGAATGATTAAATGATATATAAGATACAATTATGCAAAATAGTGAAGCTAATCAAAATGAGAAACATTTTGGGTCACAAAAGTATACTTAAGGAACTTAGTGACTCCACAAAGTGTAATAACATTAATATCATGGTGCCAGAAGAGAAAAAAAAAGGTAAAAAGGGGCAGAAGATGTATTTGAGTGAATTATAGCTGAAAACTTTCCTAATCAGGGGAAAGAAAAGATACACAAATCCAAAAGGTTCAAAGAACTTCTATCAAAATCAACAAAAGCAGGTCAACACCAGGATATATTGTAGTAAAATTTACAAAATACAGAGATAAGGAAAGAATCCTGAAAGCACCAAGGGAAAAGAAATCCCTAACTTATAAGGGAAGACTAACTAGGTTAACAGCAGATCTTCCCATGGAAACCTGACAGGCCAGAAGAAAGTGGCATGATATATTTAGTGTACTGAATGGGGAACACACAGCCAAGAATACTTTTTCCCTTTTAGAACTGCCATACATGGAAGCAAATGAAGATGAAAACACAGCAGTCCAGAATCTTTGGACTGCAACAAAGGCAGTCCTAAGAGGGAAGTATATAGCAACACAGGCCTACCCAAAGAAGCAAGAAAAGTCTCAAATACACAATCTAAACTTAGATATAAAGGAACTAAAAAAGAAACAGCAAATAAATCCTAAAGACTGAGAAATAACCAACGTTAGAGGAGAAATAAATGATATAGAGACAAACAAACTGAAATAGTAAACTGGAACAACAAAACTAAGAGCTGGTTTTTCAAAAGAATTAATGAAATTGATAAACTCCTAGCCAGATTTATCAAAAGAAAAGAGAAAGGAACCAAACAAATAAAAGCATGTATAAAAAAGGAGAGATCACAACCAACACCACAGAAATACAAAAAGTTATAAGTGAATATTATGAAAACTTAGATGACAACAAATTGGACGGTCTGGAAGAAATGGATAAATTCTTAGAAACATATAAAATACCAAAATTGAAACAAGAAAAAGGAAATTTGAAGAGACCCATGAACAACAAGGAAATTGAATTGGTAATCAAAAATCTTCCAACAAAAGATGGGCCTGAGTGGTTCAGTGGGTTTGGTGTCTGACTCAGTTTCAGCTCAGGTCATGATCTCAAGATCGTGAGATCAATCCAGGCATCAGGCTCCATGCTGGGCTAGGCATGGAGAGTACTTATGATTCTCTCTCCCTCTGCCCCTCTGCCCTGCTTTCTCTCTCTAAAATAAAAAATAAAATTTCCCTACAAACAATAGTCCAGGTCTAGTTGGCTCCCCATGGAAATCTTACCAGACATGTAAGAAGAGTTAATACCTAGTCTTCTCAAATTAATTTAAAAAATAGAAATGGAAAGAAAACTCCCAAACTCTATGAGACCAACATTACTTGATCTGAGAACCAGACAAAGAACCCACTAGAAAGGAGAATTATGGGCCAAATCTTTGGTGAACATGGATGCAAAAATTATCAACAACATACTAGCAAATCAAGTCCAACAGCACATTAAGAGGATTTTATGGGATTTATTTCCGGGGTACAAGAGTGGTTCAGTATTCACAAATCAAGCAATGTGATATACCACATTAATAAAAGAAAGGATATAATCCTTTCCGTAGATGAAATAAAAACATTTGACAAAATACAGCATCCATTCATGATAAAAACACTCAATAAAGTAAGGATAAAGGAAACATACCTCAACATCATAAAGCCATATGTGAAGAACCCAGAGCCAATATCATCCTCACTGGAGAAAACCTGAGAGATTTTCCTCTATTGTCCGGGGAGGAGGGGTGGCAGAGATGCCTACTCTCACCAGTTATTTCACATAGTACTGGAAGTCCTAGATGCAGCAACCAGACAACAAAAAGAAATAAAAGGCATTCAAATTGGTAAGGAAGTAGACACGCTTTCATTCTTTCTAAAGGGCATGATACCCTATAGAGAAAATCTGAAAGACTCAAAAAAAAAAAAAAAAATCTAGAACTGATCCATTAATTCAGCAAAGTCACAGGATATAAAATCAATGTACATAAATCTATTGTATTTCTATACACCAATAATAAGGCAGCAGAAAGAGAAATCAAGGAATCAATCATGTTTATAATTGCACCGAAAGACATGAAATACCTACGAAGAAATCTGATCAAAGAGGTAAAAGATCTATACTCTGAAAGCTATCAAACACAATGAAAGAAATTGATGAGGACACACAGAAGTGGAAAAACATTTCATGCTCATGAATTGGAAGGAAAAAATATTGTTAAAATATGTATACTACTAAAAGTAAACTATACATGTAATGCAATCTCTATCAAAATGCCCACAGCAAGGGGTGCCTGAGAAGCTCAGTCAGTTAAACAGCTGCCTTTGGTTCAGATCATAATCTCAGGGTCCTGGGATTGAGACCCATGTCAGGGTCTTTGCTCAGTGGGGAGCCTACTTTTTCCTCTCCTTCTGCCTGTATCTCTGCCTGCTTGTGCTCTCTGTCTGTCAAATAAATAAATAAAATGCCAACAACATTTTTCCCAAAGCTAGAACAAATAATCCTAAAATTTTTATGGAACCACAAAAAACCCAGATAGTCAAAGAAATTTTCAGAAAGAAAAGCAAAACTGGAGGCATCATGATTCCTGGACTTAAAGTTCTATTACAAAGCTGTAATCATCAAGACTGTATGGTCTGGCACAAACCAGACACATAGATCAATGGGACAGAATACAGAACCAGAAATAAACCCTCAACTCTATGGTCAACTAATCTTTAACAAAGCAGGAAAGAATATTCAGTGGGAAATAGTCTTTTTAAAAAATGATGTAGTGAAAACTGTTCAGCTACATACAGAGGAAAGAAGCTGGACCACTTTCTTACATCACACAAGAAAACAAAATTCAAAATTGATGAAAGATCTAAATGTGAGATGAAAAACTATCAAAATCCTGGAGGAGAACAAATGCAATCACCTGTTTCACCGTGCCCATAGAGACTTCTTACTAAGGACACCTGAGTGGCTCAGTTGATTAAGTGACTGCCTTTGGTTCAGGTCATGATCCCAGAGTCCTGGGATCCAGCCCCATATGGGGCTCCCTGCTCAGTGAAGAGCCTGCTTCTCCTTCTGTCTGCTGCTCCCTCTGCTTAGGTTCTCTCTGTCTTTATGAAATAAATAAATAAAATCTTAAAAAGAAAAGAAGGAAATAAAGAAAGAAAGAAAGAAAGAAAGAAAGAAAGAAAAGAAGGAAGAAAGAAAGAAAAGAAGGAAGAAAGAAAGAAAGAAACTTCTTACTAGACACATCTCCTGAAGCATGAGAACCAAGAGCAAAAATTGAACTGTCGAGATTTCATGCATATAAAAACTTCTGCACAGTGAAGAAAACAATCAACAAAAGTGAAAGGCAGCCTATGAAATGGGAGAAGATATTTGCAAGTGATATATGATATAAAAGGTTAGAATCGAAAATCTAGAAAGACCTTATTAAACTCAACACCCAAAAGCTAAATGATCCAGTTAAGAAACAGGCAGAAAACATGAACAGACTTTTTTCCAAAGAAAAAAGACATCCAGATGCCCAACAAACACAAGAAAGTGGGCTCAACATCACTCATCATCAGGGAAATAGAAATCAAATCCATGATGAGACACCACTTCACACCTGACAAAATGGCTAAAATTAGTAATACAGGAAACAACATATTTGGGCAAGGATGTGGAAAAAATGGAGCCTCTTACTCTGTTGACCGGAATGCAAACTGGAGAAGTCCCTCTGGAAAACAGTATGAAGATTCCTCAAAAAATTAAAAATGGAACTACCCTATGACCCAGCAATTGTACTACTAGGTATTTACACAAAGGATTAAAAAAAAAATACTGATTAGAGAGGGCACGTGCACCCTGATGTTTATTGCTGCATTAGCATTATCAACAATAGCCAAATTATGGGAAGAGCCCAAATGTCCATCAACTGATGGATGAAAAAGCAGAGGTGGTATAGATAGATAGATAGATAGATAGATAGATAGATAGATAGATAATTACTCAACCATCTAAAAGACTGATATCTTGCCATTTGCACTGACTTGGATTGAGTTAGAGAGTTTTATGCTAAGTGAAATAAGTCAGGCAGCGAAAGGTAAATACCATATTATTTCACTCATATGTGGAATGAAAACAAAACTGATGAACATAGGATAAGAGGAAAAAAAGGGAAGGAAACCATAAGAAATCAACTATGGACAACAAATAAGGTTGTTAAAAGGGAGGTGGCAGAGAGATAAGCTAAATCACTGATGTGTATTAAAGACAGCACTTGCATTGAGTACTGGGTGTTATATGGAATTGATGAATCACTAAACTCTACTCCTGAAACAAATATTACACTATATGTTAACTAATTAGAATTCAAATAATAATTTGAAAAATAAAAAAATAAAAAATCATAAATATATGGAAATAAAGCAACTTATTTTATTTATTTATTAAGTTTTCTTATTAATTTATTTTTACCAGAGATAGAGAGAGAGTAAGCACAAGCAGGGGGTAAGGACAGGAGAGAAGTAGGTTTCCCAGTGAGCCGGGAGCCTAACGTGGGACTCAATTCCAGTACCCTGGGATCATGACCTGAACTAAAGGTAGATGCTCAACATACTGAGCCACCCAGGCTCCCAAAACAACTTGTTTATAAATAATCTGTAAGTTAAACAGGAAGTCTCAAAAGAAATAAAAATAAATATATAGAACTAAATGAAAATGAAAACACAACATATCAAAAGTTTTGAGACTCAGCTAAATAATGCAGAAAAGGGCATTTATAGCCTGAGATTCTTTTATTAGAAAAATGGACAGTCTAAAATCAATAACTTAAGTTTCTACTAGAAAATAAAGACCAAATAAACCCAAAGCAAGTAAACACGTGAAAAGTAAAAATATGTAGAGATCAATGAAATTGAAAATATGAAAACAGGTAAAATCAATGAAATATAAAAGCTGGTTATTTAAAAAAAACTAATAAAATTTTAAAATATCTAGCCACAGCCATAAGTGAAAAAAAAAATAGAAATCATTAATATGAGAAATGAAACAGATACATTGCTAAAAAAATTCTGGAGCCAGTAAAAGGATAGTAAAAGAATTTGGCAATTAACTTTATGCTTATGAATTCGACAACTTAGAAATAATGGACTAATTTTTCAAAAACTTACCTACCAAAACTCAACCATGATTAAATAGACAATCTGGATAAACTTATGACAATAATGTTATTGAATTCATAGTTGAAAACCTTACAAAGGGGACATTTCCAGGTCCAGATAATTTCATAGAACAATTCTAACAAAACATTTACAAAATAATTAACCCTAATTTTATATAATCTCTTCTAGAAAACAAAATAAGAATTGAATACTCACAACTCGTTTTATGAGACCAAGATTTTCCTAATGCCAAAGGTAGACAAGCACAAAAAAAAGAAGAAAGAATAAAAATTACCAATATTTCTCATGAATTTAAAAGAAAATATTTTTCAAATTACGTATTTTTCAAACAGAACCCAAAAATGTGTGAAAAGAATTTTATATCAAGAACAAGTGGAGGGGCACCTGGGTGGCTCAGTTGGTTAAGCGACTGCCTTCGGCTCAGGTCATGATCCCAGAGACCTGGGATCGAGTCCCACATCGGGCTCCTTGCTCAGCAGGAAGCCTGCTTCTCCCTCTCTCTCTCCCCCTGCTTGTGTTCCCCCTCTGGCTGTGTTTCTCTCTGTCAAATAAATAAAATCTTTAAAAAAAAAAGAACAAGTGTATAATGTTCCAAATATACTATATTTAACATTAAAAAAATCAATTTAAGCCACTGCATCAAAAACTAAAAAAGAAAAAAATATATATTATTATATCCATTGATACAGAAAATGCACTTGATCTTGTAACATCCATTCTTGGGAAAAACTCTCAGCAAGTTAAGCATAGAGGAAACTTTTCTCAGTTTGATAAATACAAAAACCTATAGTTAAATGACACTTAATGGTGAAACGCAGAATAGTTTTTCCAAAAGATTGGTAAAAGGCAAGGACACTCTGTCTCACTACTCATTCAATATAATACTAAAAGTCCCTGCCCCTGAAATTAGATAAAAAAAAATGAAACAAAACATTTATAAAGTGGAAGGAAAGAACTAAAACTGTCCTTATTTGGTAATGACAAAATTGTCTTCTTAAAAACCTTTAATAAGACTCCTAGAACTAATAAATAAATTCATCAATGTCACAGAATGCCACAACAACACACACAATTGCATTTCTCTATGTTAATAATGAACATATAGGTACTGAAATAAAAGATACAGTACTACTTACAATAATCACTCCAAAATAATAATCACTCCATATTTAAGCATACAGTTAGTAAAACATTATAGATGTTCTATAGCTAAAAACTGCAAATTCTTGATAAAAGGAATAAAAAAACAAATAATGGAGAAACATACTATATTCATAGATTAGAAAACAATAAAATAAAGATACCAATTCTCTCCAAATTTGATTTACATTTCTAATAGAATTCCTATCAGGGCGTCTGGGTGGCTCAGTGGGTTAAAGCCTCTGCCTTCAGCTCAGTCATGATCTCAGGATCTTGGGATCAAGGCCCACATCCATCAGGCTCTCTGCTCAGCTGGGAGCCTGCTTCTTCCTCTCTCCCTCTGCCTGCCCCTCTGCCTACTTATGATCTCTCTCTGTCAAATAAATAAATAAAATCTTAAAAAAAAAAAAGAATTCCTATCAAAATTCAAGCAAGATGTTCTGTAGACACAAACTTATTCTAAAATTTAGAATAAACTATTTTACCAGAGAAGAATAAAATGGTAGGAATTATTCCATCCAATATTACATTTTGCTATAAAACTAAGGTAATCAAGAGAATGTAATATTAAAGGAGGGATAAACACATAGATCGATGGAACAGAATAGCTGACCTAGAATTAGACTCACAAAAATATTCAACTGATTTTTTTTTTTTACAAAATTGCACAACCATTTCAATGGAGGGAGGATAGTCTTTTCAACAAATTGTACTAGAGCAATTAGATATCCAAGTCAAAATTGAATCTCAACCCAAACTTCCCACCTTATATAAAATAAGTTGACATGGATCATGGACTGAAAGATAAAATATAAAGCTATAAAACTTATAGGGAAAACTCAGAGAAAATCATGGGATTGTGACCAAGCAAAAGTTTTAATACTTGACACAAAAATCATGGTCCACAAAAGGAAAAGCTCTTAAATTAGATCTCATCAAAACTAAAACTTTTGTTTTTTAAAGTTCATGCAAAAAAAAAAAATGAAACAAAAGCTATTGGATACTGTAAATCCAATCATTGACTAGTATTTAGAATATAAAGAACTCTCAAAACTCACCAGAAACCCCCTCCCCCAAACAAAAACAAGCAAACAAAAACACTTTGATTCTTTGATTGCAAGAAGGCCACCTGGGTGGCTCAGTCAATCAATTTCTGACTCTTGGTTTCTGTTCAGGTCATGATCTCATGGGTCTTGTGATCAAGCCTCCACATTGGGCTCTGCACTCAGCGTGGAGTCTGCTTGAAGATTCTTTCTCTCTGCTCCTCCTCCCACTTGCCTGGGAACTTTCTCTCTCAGATACATAAATAAATCTAAAAAAAAAGTAGATAAGCAAAATAAAGACATAGGCACTTTAAGGAGGATGTATAAGTAGCAAATAAGCACATGAAAATATGTTCAACAGTATTAGTCATTAGAGAAATGAAAATTAAAACTATAATATCACTATGCATCTATCAGAATGGTTCAAAGTAAAGAGAAAAAAAGTGTTAATACCAAATATTAATAGAAAGGTTGTAGGGAAGCTAGATCACTCAGGACTTGTGGTGGGAAAATAAATGGTATGATTCTGGAAAACAGTTTGGTAATTTCTTATAAAAAATATATGTATTACTATGAAATGACACAAAAATTATACTTTTGGTCATTGATGAATAGATTATATAAAACCTTATGTTCAAAAATATCCTGTATGTAAATGTTTATGCCAGCTTTGTTTCTAATAGACAAAAACTGGAATCAGCCCAGAAGTCGTTCACTAGATGAAAGGTCAAATATACAGTGTTAAGTCATACTGTTGAATATTAATCAGTAACAAAAGGAACAATGATACATGTGAAAATTTAGATAAATCTCCAAGAAATTATGTTGAACAACAACAACAAAAAGCCAACACCCAAAACTAATACGCTGTTTAATTCCATTTAGATAGTGTTTTGGGGATGAGAAAATGTGGAAGTGGAGGACAGTTTAGTGGTTAGCAGGGGATAGAGATGAGGTGCCAAAGATGGAGTTGAGAATGACTATAAGGGGAACAAAAAGGATTCCTGTGCTGTAAGGACTGAACAGCATCTTGCCTGTGCAGATGGATTCAGGAAACTACACATATAATAAATATATATATAGAATTTCATGTACACAAACAAATAAATACAGGTAATATTAAACAAAGCCAAGTAAGATCCAAGGATTGTATCAATGTCAATATCCTGTTTATGATATTACACTGTAGTTTTGCAAAATGTTGGGGAAAATCAGAGCGAAGTGTACAAAGGAACTCTATCATTTCTCACAACATCATGTAAATCTGAAATTATCTTTAAAACAGTTAATTCAAACCATTGTTTTATCTGGAGTTGTAGAAAAAAAACAGTTCTTTTTTGTAACATGAATTCTCATATGTGATTGCTAAATAGGGAAACATCAGGAATATGTGGAAGTCACATTGTTTTATTCACAATTTTTCCTAAGCAAGAAAAGTTAAAATAATAGAAGTAGAGTTAAAATTTCCAACAGGAAAAGGAGAGTGTGCTTTACTGGAGCTAGACTTCTTTGGGCTGTATTTTAACAAAATTAAAAATGAGTATCCGGTCTTGGGGTTTCTTCCACAGAGAGGCGCACTCTCAACCTCTTGTGGCTCTTGGCTGCTAACAAGGCTGCAGAGCCCACCATGCTGATGTGAATGGCAACTCTGCGAATGCAGGGCCCCACTTCAGCTCCGTGCTCACAGTAACTGAGAAGCCTTAATGCAAAGGAAACCACTGTCAAGATTTCTAGATTGTGGCTATTATGCCTATTTAATATCTTAGGGGCAGCCTCTAACCAGGCTGAACTGCCTAAGTGGTCCATATTATCTCTGCCAAGACCAATTACTCCTTAAGTTACAGCTTTGGTACAGACTTGATTATTTTTGAGTTGTCCTCCTTCTTGTTTCCCAATAAATAGGATGATCTTAAATCCAAAGTAGGTCCTGACAATCCTGGTGTAAGTTTTCTGTTTCTGGATTAATTAGGAACAATGTTTTCTTTCATTCTCAAAAGTGTCCTGGCTTATTTGACAAATTATATGGTTACCATATTCATTGCCATGTATTTTTTATGTAATTTTATAGGATGTGAAATTTGGGGAAGCACATATATTGAGTTATAGCAGGAGAGCACATAACTGTACTAAGGAAGTATATAAACTTTATATGTGTGTATAGGATGGTAACTCTTCACCTGAAAAATAATGTCTTCTTGTTTGATGTATATTGCACAATAAGCAATATTAAGTGTTCAAAAGGAAAATAGAATTCTCCTTACCTTAATATGAAGAAATATTAGATAATGATTCAAAAATAACCACTTTTGCAGTTCACTATTCAAGTGAATTATATAGAAAATACTAATTCTTTGATAATGAAAACTAAAAAACCATAACAATTATTTCTATTTCTTATAAATATTTGATATGCAACTTCTCAAGGGCAAGACACAATGTCAATCTTGTAATCTCATTAGGAGTTAGAACCCTATCCCCTATTAGCCAACTATTGGTTTTGCAAAAATATTTTATTAGAACACAGCCATATCCATTTGTTTAAGTTTTATCCATATATTTTTTTCTCACTATAATGACAGATAGTTGCAATAGAGATCATATGTTGCCTCCAAAGCCTAAAATGTGCATCTGGCCATTTAGAGAAAAAGATTGCCTAATTTATGTTAAATCCTATATGAAAGTGAAATGCTCCTGATCTATCACTTGATTTTCTGAAGGCTGCAAAGTAGAGGTGTTGGAAGCATGAGATTCTTGATGAACCTCCACCAGAAGCAGCATGATGTGATCTCCATAAACTGCCCAGCCACTGTTCCAGAGACAGGTCAGTGTTTAAAAAAAAAAAAAAAAAAAAAAAAGCCAACCCAGAGTTAGAATAAGGTATTCATTAAAGAACCTCTAAACTTTGTCATGCAAATGAGGTGCTGTTTCCTTTTTCTTTTCTTTGGGGTGGGGGGAAGAAAGTTGTTTGATACTTTCATAGCTTTAGAAAAACTCAATTTGTTGGCATGTTCATATACATGATCTTATCAATGCGTTCTGTACAAATAGGAAGAGATGAACATCTCTTCAAAAGTGGATGTTTGAAAATTAAGAAAAATAATTCTAGTTGTAGAGTTTATGCTATATGTTCATATACAACTTGGATACTGCAAGATATTTTTTAAAATATTTTTTATATTTATTTGACAGAGAGAGAGAGGGAACACAAGCAGAGGGAGTGGGAGAGGGAGAAGCAGGCTTCCTGCTGAGCAGGGATTCCACCCAGCATTAAATCCCAGATCCCTGGGATTACCTAGGGCTTGAGACCGGGTCCCTGAGATCATGATCCTAATTGAAGGCAGACTGTTAATGACTGAACCCAAGTGCCCCAGGAGAAAACTTTGAAAATGCTCACATTCCTTTAATCAGTTTTAAGAATAGTTTTGGTTAAAAACTAGGTAGAAGTTATTGTACTGATGTTAGTTAAAAGTTTATTTTATATTTTCTAATTATATGATTAATATGTCAGTTTTATAAATTTTTAAAAAATAAAGAGAAGGAAAAAATAGCGCCTTTCCTTATTTCCAGTTGTGCATTTTTAAAGGCTGTGAGATATTTGTTAATCTTTTGTATTCTGATTCTTTTGTACTTCACAGCATAACTAGCGATTTTTAACTTAAAAAATTTTCATAAAAAACCTTTAGTGACAATATAATACAAAATTATGTGCAGATAAAGAATATTTAATATGTTTTCTATTATTAGATATTTGGTTTTACTAGCTTTTTATTATCCCTGTTAATACTACTCATTGTGTTCTTGAAGAAGGCATTCAAAAGTTTAAGAACCAATAATTCTTAGTTATAATGGTGGAACATGAACAAATTATTTTCTCTCCACAAATAGTCATTAAAATAACAACAAAAGCAAAAACTTTCTTCAAAATCACAATGCAATGTACTAAAGGTTGTTATTGTATAATGTGATAGATTCTGGAAGGAATGAAAATAAACTCACTAAACATAGTGACATGACTAAAAACTCTTGAAGGCTATGATTTTGCTCACCTTTCTTCTGAGTAAGTTCAAACAAAGAGAAGGGAGGTTTAGTCCATTCTAATGGCTGAAAATTTCCACCTTGCATAAACTGTAGCAAACACCTATGATATTAAAATCACCCCTGCCCCATACTCCTTATTCCCATTGCTGTATTAATTTAACTCAGGCCATTCCTTCACTTTTGTTCTCTTACCAGTACATCATATGGCCAGCTTTAAAAGGGAAAGGGTAGTTAAAACATCAATTTGACTTTATGGTAAGAATAATACCAATTCTCTATAATATCCTCCAGAAAATAGAAGCAAGACCTAACTCATTTTATGACACCAACATTACCCCATTTTAAAACCAGACAAAGACAATACATGAAAGGAAAATATAGACCAACATCCCTCATGAACATAATTGCAAAAATTTCCTTCAACGTACTAGCAAATTAAATCAGCAATTTCTAAAAAGATTTGTACAACATGATCAAGTGTGGTTTGTTGTAGGTATGCAACATGGATTCAATAAAAACTAACCAATTGAAAAGAAACAAACAAATTCTAAAATGCAGACAACAAACTTGCCAGAGAAGTGGATAGGATTGGTAAAATAGATGAAGGGGATTAAGAGGTAAAAGCTTCCAATTATAAAATAAATCAGTCATGGAGATAAAACATATAGCATGGAGAATATGGTCAATCATATTATAATAATGTTATGTGGTAACACATGGTGACTGCATTTAGTTTGGGGATTGTTTAGTAATATATAGAATATATAGAATCACTCTGTTGTACATCTGAAACTAGTATTACATTTATGTCAACTAGACTTCAAAAAACAAATTAATCCATGTAAACTACCATATCAACATGCAAAATAATAAAAATATAATCATATCAATTGATACATTAAAGCATTGGATGAAATCTAACACCTATTTACGATAAAATTTGTCAAACTAGAAACTGAGATGATGTTCAGAAAATAGACCCATGCCAATATAGACAGAATTAGATCCATGACAATATAGACAACTAATATTTGACAAGGTAGCAAAGGACCTATTGGAGGTCCAAATACAAAAAAACAAATGTAGGCACAAACCTTACCTGTTGCACAAAAACTTCATCAAAATATATCATAAACTAAATGTAAAATATAAAACTCATGAACACATAGGGGAAAATCTAAGTTATTTAAAGTTCAGGGTTAAATTTTTAGATATAACACAAAATCATCATCCATGAAAGAAAACATGAATAAGTTGGACCTGTCTTGCAAAAGACATGGTTAGCAAAATGAAAGAACAAGCCACAAATTGGGAGAAAAAGTTGTTTACAAAACACATATCTGATTAAGGATTTGTTATATATATATATATATACTCTTAAATCTCTACAATAAGGGGGGGGAACAGGTAAAAATTGGCTAAATATCTAATCAGAAGACATTTCCTCAAAGAAGATATATACATGGCAAACAAGCACATGAAAACACTTAAACATAATTTGTCATTAAGAATGTGCAAATTAAAACAAGGAGATATCACTACACTCTTGTTAAAATGGCTAAAAGAAAAAAAAAGATGACCCCCAAAACTGAGAATACCAATTGCTAGGGAGGATGTGAATCAATGGGAACTTCTGTTCATCTCTTCATTGCTGTTGGAAATGCAAATGCTCTGGCCACTTTGAATAGTAATTTTGCAGTTTTTCTTTTTTTAAAGATTTGTTTATGTATTTGACAGAGAGAAACACAGCTACAGAGCTAGAGAGCAAACACAAGCAAAGGGAGTGAGAGAGGGAAAAGCAGGCTTCCCTCAGAGCAGGGAGCCCAATGCAGGGCTCAATCGGGGACTCCAGGATCATGACCTGAACGGAAGGCAGATGCTTAATGACTGAGCCACCCAGGCACCGCAGTTTTGTTTTTCACAAGACTGAACAATTTTTGTTCCTAGGTATTTGTTGAGCCGATCTGAAAATTCATATCCACACAAAAACGTGCAGCATGAATGTTTATAGCAGCATTTTTGCCAAAATCTAGAAGAAATCAAGATGTCCTTCAAAAGATGTAAATGGATAAACAGACTGTGATACATGCAAGCAATACAATATTTTTCAATGATAAAAAGAAATGAGGTAACAAGTCATTGAAGTATGTTAATGAAAAAAGTATGTTAATGAAGTTTAGATGAATATTGCTAAGTGCAAGAAGCCAGTCTAAAAATTGTACATATAATTGCAATTATATGAAAATTTGTAAAAAGTAAAGCTATAAGGACTCTATGATATCAGAGGTTGCTGAGGGTTTAGGGTAGAATGTGAGTAGTGAGTAAGTAAACAAAGGAATATTGTAAGGTAATCTATGATACTGTGTTTATGGGTCCATGATAATATTTTTGGTCAAAACCCATTTAACACTATCGTACAAAGAGTAAACCTTAATGTATTCCAATTTTAAAAGTGATTTAGGAGGTTGGGGGATCCTTGACGAAATATAGATTGTATCAAAATAATCTAAGTGTATTACAAAGGTATGAAAGAACCTCATTTTGTGAAAGTGGTGACAGAGAAAGCCACTGTCCAAAGTGTATAAATGAGTTGAATCTGAAAACTAAGGACAAAAGAAACTGTGAATAAGCATGTATTTTAATTGATAAAGTTGTTTCTATGAGTGTATGAATTAACAATTCTGTTACTGTTACATAGGTATACTGACATTGAAAACTTAAGTAAATGGATGGCAGATAGCAAGAGCCAGATTTTTTACTGATAGAATGGGAGTCGCAGGGCACCTGGGTGGCTCAGTTGGTTAAGCAACTGCTTTCGGCTCAGGTCATGATCCCGGAGACCCGGGTTCGAGTTCCACATCAGGCTCCCTGCTCGGCGGGAAGCCTGCTTCTCCCTCTCACTCTCCTGGCTTGTGTTCCCTCTCTGGCTGTGTTTCTCTCTGTCAAATAAATAAAATCTTTAAAAAATAAAGAAAGAAAGAAAGAATGGGAGTCTCAGATCTGCAAGGGGAGAGGCTAGCATGAGCCATGTGGTAATGGGTTAGAGTTAAAGATATTTACATGAATTCATGTTAGCTTAATACAGATATGGATGGCCACATATAATAATATTTATAGATATGTGTATATAAAAGGATTAGCAAGGATATTTATATTTCTTTTCTTTAATCATTTGATACAGGCTTAGAAACAAGTGCTCAAAACAAGAAGAACAATAACAAAAAATCCATACCCACCTCCCCAAAACCCTCAATGATCAATCAGTGTACATCAAAAGTATGAAAGGTAAGACCTGAGCAACCTGTTTGAGCAACAAAATAAATAAGGTAATATTGGATTATAGCTTAAAGCATAAAACAAATATCATAAGTCCATACTGATATAAAGGACTTAATGACTAAATTAATAAATAGGCAGAAGAAACAAGTCTCTTGTGCAAAAGAATTCAAAATAATTTATGTAGACACTCTGACCTCAAAAAGTGGGAATATGACTATCCACTCTTTAAATGAGCTGTAGCTCACTGCCACAGGGAATCATGAGAGAGTATCATATCTCATATGGTTAGCCTGGGAAAAGATCAAAATTCAAAATTTGTAGTATGGTTTCTACTGGATGTTTATCACTTTTGCACCATCATAAAGCCAAAAAATTGCTAAGTAGAGCCATTTAAAGTCAGGGACCATCTGTATATGTTTTTGTATTGATTGCTAGGATACTGAATCATGTGTACATATTGTTTATTCCCCAGAAGAAACTAAATCAAATAAAAAAGGAGTAAACAGGACCTATGTAAAATAATATAAAATTTCATATTATAATATATAATATAAAAATAATGTAATATAAAATTAATATAATACAATATAAAACATGTAAATACATGTGACATACATCATAATATGTATATAATATTTAGTTTAGCATGGACGTACATTTCTCTGAGTTTTCAGAGGATAATCCTTGTCTGGTCCTAAGTCTGGTTTCCCAGGATAAGATTCTGAGTTGAGGATTTAACAGGAAGTTTACAGGGAGAAAAGCTTAGAAGTAGAAAAAAGAGGACGAGGCTAAGCAAGAAGTACATTCCAGGCTACACTCCAGCTTCCAACTTTCTGTTTCCATGCCAAGGGAGCTCTAGAGTGTAAATCATGGCTGAGTGTATCCAAACTCTATGCAAGAGAGTTGGGCTTTTATTTACCCCAAACAGTTATTGACTAGTCCTTGCTGTCTCACATCATCCCAGCGATGTAAACTCTTAGACACTTATGTGGGAAAAGCAAGCTAACTAACCTGGGGGAGTCATCTGAAGAGAATTCTATTTGAGTTTCCTGTGAGACACAGAGACTAGAGAATGCATACCCAGAGAAATAAAATGAATCAATGAAAATATTGGAAGAACACCAATATTATCCCAAAAATTCAGCCTAAGAAAATATTTTCACTGAAATGCAGGCATAACCTGCATAACCATAACCATATTTTTTAAAAAGGCTATTGAATGAAGAAAGAGACAGTCAAGGTACCACCTGAGATAAAAGATAAAAGTTTGTATAAAATTTTCACAAGATTTAGAAATAGTCAAAGCAGTTGATGCTATATATAATTGAATCAGTGAAGCACAGGGAAAACTCAGAGTTACTTCTCAATTTAGAAATCAGGCAAAAAGAGAGATGATAGTCATATTGTAATGTAATTTCTGACTCAAATAAGCATTTCTTAGCTCAAAAGACAAAAAATGGTTCTATCAAGAAAAATATAATCTTGGGGCACCTGGGTGGCTCAGTCCCTTAAGCATCTGACTCTTGATTTTGACTCAGGTCATGACCGCAGGGTGATGAGATCAAGCCATCAGTGGGGCTCTGTGCTCAGCAGGGAACCTACTTGAGACTCTCTCTTTCCCTCTCCCTCTGTCCCTTCCCCCACCTGCTTGTGGTCTCTCTCTAATAAATAAATAAATATTTAATAAAAAAGAAAAAAATATAATCTATATCTGTCTACACAAAAATGTTTAAGTGCTTATAGTTCAAAAGCAGATAAAACTAAAAGTAAATAAATCAGAAGATTACACGTTTTATGGTAGGAAAAGACAAAATCTGAATTATATATATGGTTATTAATAAAAACAAGGCAAACTAACCTTCATAGAAAAATGAACAACTGATATAAAGTCTTTCTGTCCCTCTCTCTGCCTCTTTCTCTCTCATTTAATCTCATCTTTTTATCCCTCTTCATTTTTGAGAATGGCTAACCCACTAAACACTCAATAGGATTAAAATTGTTAATTTTAAGTGAAGCAATGTGAAATGTGGAATGTGAAGCAGTGAGACTGGCAAAAGTGAGAGGATTAACGAGACAAAACTCATACTTTTTTTGTGTATAACATCTTTGGGTTATTATCAAATTTGGCTTTCTAAACCATGCATCTGTTCATGCTAGTATTTAAATACAGCATATCTTGACCAGTGAAATGTTAAACTCTGTAGATCAAAAGGATTCTTTCAAACATGAATGAGAAATATTAATATTATTAATTTAGAAAATCTTAATGGATATTAAATGACAGTCCATGTATACTTTATAATGCAGAGCCTATCATATGCAATTGCTTAATAAATACTGTCACAAGTGTCATTATTAAATAGGTCTATATATTAAGATTGTGTCAGAAAAGTTTAGTTTCTGAATCTAACATGAAAGTAATTTTTTTCTTAGCACCAACCAAATAAGAGGTTTTCTCCTCTGGAACACCATATAATCTTTTCCCTGAAGAAAAACATTTAAATCCTTGGGTACCTAAGATGTATCTGCCTACTAAATAGCATATATTTCAGTATTTTTAGACCATGATAATAAAGATATAATTTTATGGTATGCTTCAAAGTACTTTTCCATTTCAGTGATTGTCATGTGAAATGCCATTGCATGAAATGGAAGAATCAAATATAGATTTAAAATCCTGATGTAACTTCACCACTTGAAATATAAGATAGTGAGGCAGCTTTGTATTTTTCTATTGCCAGACTTTGATATCTGCAGAACATATTGCCAGCATCCTCCTCTAAGAAGCAAAAAAATCTTGGAATTAGCATTTGATCTCTCACCCTACTTTCCTGTCTATCTATTTAAACCACAAACACTGCTGCTTTTTCATTTAGATTACTTCAAAGATTCACTCTTCTCTCATTCCTTTCTGCTGAACATGTTCTGGAATTTTCTATTATACATTTTCGGGATTAATCTATTTTTAATATCTATTCTGTAGACATTAAGTTTAAGGTAAAGACTTTATGCATATGATTTCTTTTTGAAATTCAAAAGCAGCTATACAATTTAGCCTCTTTGGAATACATACAGCTATACAATTACTATACATCATTTTATCCTTTTTTTTCTTATTAATTGATAATTTTTGTTATATAAACTTTTTAATAGCTCATGCATTCCTTAAAAATACCTATGTTCATGAAATAGACTCTCATCCTTACACTGCCATATTTTCAAATCACACAGGATGACTGCTTATTAGGTAAACAGAATGAGATATGCAATTATGAAAATATTCTATGTGCAAATCTCCTGGCATAGAGCTAAAGGTTGGTTAAATATAATAGACAACTCAAGTTGTAAAATAGAGGACAGAAATTGCACTATGTCTATAAATAATAACATATTATGAAAATATTAAGCATTAAACCTTAGATGCCACAGGGAATATTGCCTACATGGTACAAAGGCAGAAGCACTCTTTAAAGAAAATGTTTTTTTGTTGTTGTTTTTGCTTCAAATCCAAAAGTATTTAAATAATTTAAATTTAAAATAGATTTAAACCCTAATAATTAAAAAATGAAGATTTAAAAGTTATTTGCACACATTTGTAGGTACAGCAATATGTCTGTATTCATACATCTTGTAAAAATGTGATTTGGAACACTTGTGTCCCATTTTCTAATAGATAAAAAGTATCTTTCAGGAAAATCTTGTAACAGTAGTAAGTGATATGTTATAATAAGGTGAGTATTTTTATTAATGATCATATTTATAGGTGGCACTTGCTATGTCACAATACTCCCTGAAGATTATAATTTGATTTCTTTTCTTATTTGAATTAAACAATGGAAACACTTAACCAAGTCATGATTAACATGATTTAACAATGTGTCTCCAGAAAATATAAGAATACATTACTATATCACAAGGTTTTCAAACATCTGAATCTTTATCTTAAAAATCAGTGTGCAGTGGGTAATGCTCAACAAACACATACCCTTGTGCAAATAGTACCCCAATTTAGATATAGAAATCTGCCCCTACCCAGAAAATTCCTTGATATCCCTTTTTGTAATACAACCCTTACAATTATGTAATGCCTAACGCAGCTAGCAGTTGATCTGATTTGTATTGATGCAGCTTAGTTTAGTCTGTTCTATGTTCTATGTCAAATAAATAAAATCTTTAAAAAAAATTCAAAACAGAAACCACACTTACATGAATCAAATAAGTTATACAACAGCTTAAATTAAGCCATATTTACAATAAAGACCTCTTAATTTTAGGACTCCCCCTAGAATCTTCCTTAATTTTTTGTTTATTATTATGTGCTTAAAAAATAAAATTCAAGTTTTACTTTTGAATTTGAAAATTTCAAAATGAATTTGAAAAGTTGGATTACATTGTTTTTTGTTCAAAAGAGTATTGCAATATTAAATTTGCTTTTTCTGTATTAACCCATCTGGTAAACCTTCCATCCCTTATATGAGAGTTTAATTTCTTTCTTTTTTTTTATTTTTAAGATTTTATTTATTTGACAGAGAGAAACACAGTGAGAGAGGGAACACAAGCAGAGGGACTGAGAGAAGGAGAAGCAGGCCTCCTGCCGAGCAGGGAGCCCGATGTGGGGCTCGATGCCGGGTCTCCAGGATCATGACCTGAGCTGAAGGCAGTGGCTCAACCAACTGAGTCACCCAGGAGTCCCGAGAGTTTAATTTCTTCATAACAACCTTTAAACACCACTAAAGGTAACTGCTATTGATTGTAATTCAGTTATTCATGCTTCTGTGAAAGAGTCTCTATTTGTATTTTTTTCCTGCTTTGCTCTACATTAGGAAACTGGCTGTTTTTGTTGTTTTATTTGAAAATGTATGAGCATTTATTTTTTTTGCAAAATTGACATGATTAAATTCAACTTCTAGTTTATATTAATTTAATTGATTATATGTAATTAAATATGTTCTTATGTATATTTAAATTGCTTATTATATCAAATATTAGTACTTTTAATAATACCATTGTTTTAGAGATGATTCAAAGTTGAGTTTTTAGCATTTTTATATTATGAGTGAGAAGGAAGAAATCAAATTGCAACTGAATTTGAAAAATTTATTATGGTCATTTAAAATGGTCTCTTCAAGTATGGATAACACTCTGTCACCTGATTTAAAGTTTTAATACCAATATGCAAATGTTCTGCTGGTTTAATTTGAAAGTGGAATTTCCTTACTTAAATCATTTAGGGCACTCCCCCTACTTGTGTTCCCTCTCTAGCTGTGTTTCTCTTTGTCAAATAAATAAGTAAAATCTTAAAAAAAAAAACAAAAAAAACAAAAAAAAACTTAAAAAAGTGGCTCAGTTGTTGAGTATCTGCCTTTGGCTCAGGTCATGATCCTGGAGTCCCCGGATTGAGCCCCACATCAGGCTCCCTGCTTGGCGGGAAGCCTGCTTCTCCCTCCCTCACTCCCCCTACTTGAGTTCCCTCTCTAGCTGTGTTTCTCTCTGTCAATAAATAAATAAAATCTTTAAAAAATATAATAAATCACTTAGGGGTGTCTGGGTGGCTTGGTTGGTTAAGTGGCTGCCTTTGGCTGATATCAGGGTCCTGGGATCGAGTCCTGCATCAGGCTCCCAGCTCAACAGGGAGCCTACTTCTCCCTCTGCTTCTCCCCCATAACTTGTGCTCTCTCTCACTCATTCTCTCTCTCAAATAAATAAAATCCTTAAAATAAATTCCTTATACATGAAAAATTAGACTATGATACAATTTGTTTATACTTAGGATAAAGAATTATATAGTAAGTAAAGGATAAATAAACATGCTTGTTTTAATTTGAAACATTTAAATATTGTTACATGAACTATTGTGTTTGTTATTAACTTGCTTCCATCTATTTCAATTAAACATGAGTCTAATACATCATATATCATATCATAGAATCAAAAAAGTGTGGTCTTGAGGCCAGTAGATTTTTTTTTTTGAAGAAGTAAAATTAAAACCCTGATATTTTAATTGATTTATTCACAGTCATCTAGCAACCTACTTGTAGGCTTAAGTCTGATTCTAATGACAGGCATAGGAATATGCAAATTCCAAAGTATTTAGTAACTGCATTATTTTCTCCAAATAATCTCATATCAAAGTATTATATATTCTACCTTTATCAACTCTGTGTTGGAAAATAATTTCACATACTATTTAATTTATACAAGTACTCTTAAAATCACTTTATCAACTAAGAAAAGGTTAAGATCACACATATTTTATAAGAACATTAAACATTAGGTTTTCTTATTTTTGTTTTGTAGAATTAAATCAGAAGAGAAGAAATGGGATATATATAATTGATTGGCTATTTTCTTTCATTTTTGATTAATGGCTTCATTTTAAAAATACCAACTAAAAATACCTTAATGCCATATCTATCTTAGTAGTGTCTATAACCAATGGAAAAGTCAAGGACTGTTTAACAGAATTATATCTACAGTTTACAATTTTTAAAAAGTCAAAACATTTCTGTACAATTAGTCATAAGATATTTACATTTCATTTATTTGGTTTTAAGATGATTGAATACGGCAGATGGATAATTTGTTGAACTGATATTTTTCATCATATAGACATAGCTTGTGAAGTCGAGAATGGATTTGATTTTCACCATCTGCAGATAGATTTTTTTCTTGCATATTTAGCACAGTGTGACATCTAATTTGGTTACTACAGTTGCTCTTCATATTTCTAAATTCAAAGAATTATTATTTATTTGAAATATTCTATATAGTATTATTGACTAAGCAAAATGGTCTTGAGAATGAAAGATTAAAACTGTTTTCCACTTTAAAAGGTAATTATTAAAAATAAATAAATAAATAAAAGGTAATTATTTGTGTTTTACATTTGTTCAAAGATAAAATAAAAATGGGAAAAGATCCTACCAAACAATAAGTCAACACCAAGTTATTTGTCTGGATATTAAGATATAATAATATAGGACAAATGGGAATTAATATTTGTTATACTGTCTCAATATTGTATACACAGAAAAAACTAATTAGAAAATTAAATTTAAATTTGAAGTATATTTTTCTAATTCCAATTAGGCCTTGAAGGAAAAACATTTATCCGTGGTCATAAGAGTCAATACTGAAGTCTTTGTCGTATGATTGACACACATTGTCAATAACGTGGAAAAATAAGACTCAGCATTCGAAATGATTTATACCAAAAGAGTTTTACAATTCTGTATATATTTATTTATTTATTTAAAAGTGAAATGTAATTATATGAAACATGTGTGAAGTTTTTTCTTTACTTAGGCTGTGTATTTGTGTCTCTGACCAGATTCCAGTAGAGCAAAATATTGCAGTTCTTTATCCAGAAGACAGCTTTTAATTTATCATTGCTAACATACTGTATAATTAATGGTGGAAACAAATATTCCATGATAGAGCAGAATGAAATATTCATTTTTTATTTTGTGAGAATACTTGAAAATATTTTAGTAAACCAGAAGCATAGAATATGTTATATATTATATTATACTTTATTTCTTAATCAGGATATGGCACGAGTTATAAAAAATCCTTATTCTACAATAAATAAATGCTTGCTTGGCTTGTACTCAAACACAATGGGCTTTATAGCTGTGCTAAAATCCTTAATTAATATTTGTATTACCCTATGAAAGTTATGAAAAGTGTAGGCTTTATTTCCTATATCTAAAAACTCTGAATTATAATAGAACCAATCTCATAGAATTGTTTTAGTAATAACATCATTAGCACACAGAAAATAGAAAAATTCTTAGAACGTAAAGGTGGACCATAAGAGTTAGATATTGTCTTTATGTAATGTGTCTTAAGATCATGGCTTACACGTACATAATGATTAAAATACAAAAGCAACAAAATATTTAGTTTTATTTAAATTTTATATTTATTTTAGTAATCTATAAATATTAAATTTAAATTTTAATCATGTTAAAGGGACCATTTTGAATTTTAAAAGAGAGATAGTTTATCTTCTGTTATAAGCTGAATTATGTCCATTCAAATTCATACGTTGAAGCCTGAATCCCCACTACCTCAGGATGTGACTACATTTGAAGAAAGGGTCTTTAAAGAGAGAACTAAGGTTAAATGAGGTCATCATACTCATCCAGTATGACTGGTGTCCTTATAGAACATTGACACCTACATAAGAAGGCCCCTGTGATAACAGAGAAGAGAGCGATCTGCAGAGAAAGGAGAGAGGTTCAGAAAAAAATAACCTTAATAAGCATTTGATCTCAGACTTCAAGCCTCCAGAATTGTGGGAAAATAAATGTCTGTTGTTTAAGCCATCTATCCTATGATGTTTGTTACAACATTTCTAGCTAATTAACACAACTTCGTGTGTTTTGGTTTTACACGTTCTTTTTTTTTTTTTTCTGTTAATTATCTGTCTTTTCTAATGGCAATAGTATTTTGGGCTACTTAATGGAAGTTATATTTTTCTACATTCTATTTTTTCCAATTTTATCTCCTATTAGAGACAGTATAAAAAGGGATAGATATATGGTGTGGAAGTACTTAGAATATTGGGGGAAATGTGCTGGTTTTGTAATTTAGTTACTGAAAATTATTATCTTTGTCAATTTGGGAAAGTCTTTTAACTCTTATAGTTTTCTCAAGTAAGTGTTTCTGTCCAATTTAGGGTAGGGATCATTAATTTTTTATATCATTAAATGTGTTTTCTGCTTACTAGAAATGACAAAAATGTGGAGCATTTTAGGAGTCCATGTGTATCCTCATCCAAGAAAGTAATAAGAACATGGACTGGACTGGAAGAGATTATGCTGAGTGAAATAAGCCAAGAAGAGAAAGTCAAGTATCGCATGGTTTCACTTACTTGCGGTGCATGAGGGGTAACCTGGAGGACAGTGGGAGAAGGAAAGTAAATGGGAACTAGGGTAATCTAGGGAGGGAAATGAAACAACAGAGACTTTGGACACAGAAACAAACTGAGG